>JASDQU010105280.1:83653-95691 GCA_032191745.1 Picea mariana
TATTCCATTTTAGAACACTAATTGTAATGAATTTCTTTCATATTTAATTGAACTAACAAGTTAGTTATTAGTATAACTACTTTTCTTGGAGATTTGTATGCATGAATTTTGCAGGTTTCAAGAGAATCACTTGGGAAAGAGTGATAGGGTTCCATAATTTGGATCTACACCGAAAAATTGATTATGTGTAAGTCTGCCTCTATCCTTTCTACGAAAAATTAGTTATTTTGATTGAATTAGTTATATAATCATCGCTTCCTATTATCATTATAACTTGTTATTTTTAATGGTTATCGATCTATTTCATTTATCCCACAAATGTAGGGGACTTTCCTCACAAACAAGTTGGATAGTAAATCTCATTGTTGTGACTCTAAGAACTCCAGTTGTCAAAATGGAGTCTTTGTTCAGTTATCTAAAAATGTGCATTCAATTTTCTTCAAAATTTACAAATATTTGTAGGTATTCTTCCCACATGGCTTCCTTGTGCTCCCACATAGCATCTTCAATACCATAGTAAGTCCACTGAACCCTTACCATGCCTATGGATTTGTTCCTAATAACTTTGACTTTCTAATCTAGGATGCACACTATTTCCACCTAGAAGTCCCCTTTGTGTTTGACCCGGATCACATTCCAATCAATCACATAATTAGGATCAGGTACATATGTTTTTAATAAATACATATGGAACACATTATGAATTCTCATGGATGTAGGTAATCCTAGAATGTATGCAATTAAGCCTATCCTTTATATAACTTCAAGTGACCAACAATATCTCGCTTCCAACTTTTAGGAACTTCCCAACTTCAACAAGCTTCTCTTAGCTTTAACTTTTAAAAATGCATGCTCTCCCACTCTGAATTATCTATGTGTTCTTATTTTATCGGCATAGCTCTTCTTCCTTTCATGTGCAAATTTCAAATTATGCTTAATATTTACCATCTATTCTTCCATTTCCCCCAAGAATTTTGGCCCAATCATGACTCTGTCTTCCGAGTTATCCCAACATTCTAGTGTGTTGTATTTTCTACCATACAATGCTTTAAACGAGCTCATATTCAATGATTCTTGATACCCATTATTCTAAGAAAACTCAACTGAATGGAAATAGTCCTCCCACCTAGAAGGCTTTTTCGTTACATGCATTCTCACCATATCTTCAATTATCCGATTAATTCTCTTTGTCTTCCCATATGAATCTGGGTGATATGGTATATTAAAATTAAAATTGGTCCCAAATCCTTGAAATAAACCCTTCCAAAAATTGGTTGTGAACTTGGGATCTCGGTCTGACACTATTACCTTAGGCACACCATGTAGCCTAGAAATTTATTTCATATAAATTTCGACAATATGAGTTGCCTTATGAGTTAATTTTACAGGAATGAAATGTGCATCCTTTGTAAGCTTGTCCACCACTACCATTATGGAATCATGTTTCCTTGTTGTCCTGGGAAAATTTGGTAATGAAATTGATAGTAACAACTTCTTATTTCCATTTAGAAATGGGAAATGGCTACAATGATCGTGTTGGATGTCTATGCTCATCCTTTACCTTCTGGAATTCCATGCATCTAGTCAAATTATTAGTGACATCTCTTCATATCAAAACAAAAATATTGGCTTCTTACAACTATAATAGTTTTTTAATATCTTGGGTGTCCAACATATGACACATTGTGCATCTCCTTTAAAACTTTATTTCTCAATTCTTGAGAATTGGGAACATAAACTATGTTCCTGAACAAGAGGATTCCATCTTCTTATAGCTTGTAATCCTTATAATTTCGTTGTACGTTATTATGTTGTAAGCTTTCTTTAACTTGCACATAATGTTTTTTTTTATTTTTTATAGCATCTATAATTATATCTTTTAAATATGTCATGTACATACTAATGGTTGTAGCATGCATTTCATGCACCCTTCTGATGAGTGCATCAACCAACTTTTTCTCTTTTCCCTTTTTTTTCTTGATGTCAAAGTCATATTCACTAAGTAATTACAGCCATCTAGTTTGTATGACCTTTAGTGTTGGTTGTTCAAACAAATATTTCAGACCACTATGGTCTATCATCAATTCAAATTTTATTCCCATAAGGGAATGCCTCCACATTCTTAAATCATGTACTATGGATTCCAAATCTAAGTCATGTGTGGCCTAATTTATTTCATTCTCCTTAAATTTTCTAGACTTATAACAAATTACATGTCCATTTTGTGTAAGGACTCCACCAAGCCCTTCCTTGCATGCATCCGTGCACACAACAAAATCCTCATTTGGGTCTGAAACTTTTAAAATGGGTGCATTGGTTAATAAATTATTTAAGTGTTGAAAATTTGTCTTCACACTTGGCACTCCATTCAAATTTTACTCCTTTATTTTGCAAAGACATTATTGGGTGTGAAATATTGGAGAATCCTACAATGAATCTCTTGTATTAACCAGCGAGATCCATAAATGATATAATATCTAAACTATTTGTTAGTGTTGGATAACTTTTGATTTCTTCAATAATTTTTGGATCTACCGCTATCCCATGTTCTAAAACAATGTGACCCAAATAATGGATCTGCTTTTGATAAAAAGTGCATTTACTTAAT
The DNA here is from genome assembly GCA_032191745.1 of Picea mariana. Classification (NCBI taxonomy): domain Eukaryota; kingdom Viridiplantae; phylum Streptophyta; class Pinopsida; order Pinales; family Pinaceae; genus Picea; species Picea mariana. The sequence continues at coordinate 86,262 of JASDQU010105280.1, forward strand.
TTGGCATACAATTGGTTCTCTATTGAAACTTGTAGCACCATCCTCAAATGTTACCCATGCTCCTCCTATGTCTTGGAAAATATAATAATATCATACAATAACACAATGAAAAACTTGTCCAAGAAATATGAACACCCCATTCATCAGACACATAAACGTAGTAGGCTCATTTGTCAACCCAAAGGGCACCACCACAAATTCATAGTGTCCATACCTTGTCTGAAAGGCTATTTTGCTAGTATCTTCTTCTCTAATTCTTACTTGATGATAACCTAATCTCAATTCATTCTTGTAAAATATATTTTATCCCTTCAACTAATCAAAAATATCATCAATCCTTGACAAAGGATATTTGTTCTTGATCATAACCTTGTTCAACTCTCTAAAGTCAATACACAACCTCAACGTTCTGTCTTTTTTCTTGACAAAATGAACTGGGGAACCCCAATGAGAAACACTTGAGAATATGTACCCCTTCTTCAACAACGTTTCTAGATGCATTTTCAATTATTTTAGCTCTGTTGTGCTCATTCTATAGGGATTTTTGGACATTGGGGCAGATTCAGGAATTAAATCAATAAAGAAATCAATGTGCCTCTTTGGTGGGAATTCTTGCAAATCCCCAAATACATATACACACTCTTTCAAGACTAGATAATCTTCAAGAATTAGCTCCTTATATTTAATTGGCTCTTCCATATGGGATACATATATCTAGCACCCTTTTCTAAAAAAACAATTCAGTTGCAATGTTGAAATCTCTCGGACAAATATAGGCCTTGGAATACCTTACATTGTCCTTGAATTTATTTCCTCATCAAGACATGTAAAATTCTTGTTATAAAAATCTAAGATAGCATGATGATTTTATATCCAATCCATACCAATCAAGAATTCATAAGAACCAAGTGGTATGATGTTCAAATCTTCTTTAGTTTTGATTCCATTCATGTTTATTGGGAAATATTTAACAAGCTCATTGATTCTCTTCTTGGTTCCAGTAGCTAGCTAAACTAACCAAGAATTTTAATGCTTAATTTTCTTCAATTTAAATCTTTCAACTATATTTGGATCTATATATCTATGACTAGATCCAGATTCAATGAAAATAGCTATGGGTTGATTATCAATATTACCTTCCACTTCAATCATGTGGGATTGATAATCTTCTTGTCGATCATCCAAGGCTGCATAGATCCTTGGCTTGCTTCTACCCATATCCTCTATTGTCTCTTCCTACTTTATGTTATGAAAAATCCCAATTTTATCTCCTCGGTGAGGAAAATCTTTATATATGTCATCTCCTTCACATCCCTAACACTTTATGGGATATTATCTTGGCCTCTTTCCCAAGGAATCTTTATTTTTCTGATCACCTTGATATGGCTTCCCTTGTTGATGTGATTGATATCTATTCCTGATGAAAGGAGGCTTGAACCTTTTTTTCCTCTCATCCAACTTTCCTTTCTTCTTATCATCCCAAGTCTTTTATAAACATGGCCTTCCTCTACTTTTCTCATATAAATACTTATCCTTTCTTATTGATTCTTATAAATTCCTAGGCTCATCAAACTAAATTGTACCCTTGTAGAAGGATGTCAATCCACTCAAGAACCTATACATTTTGACCTCTCATCCTAGATGAATCTCACATACCTGAGAAGTTCTGATAATTTCCTCTCATATTCATCCATGGTCATGTTCCCAAGTTTGAGTTCAAAGAACTCTTGCATCTTCTTGTCATAATATTTCTCTGACAAGTATTGTTGTTGGAAATATATCTTGAACTACTTCCAAGAAAATATCTTTTCATCGAGGTGTTTAACCTACTTAAGTCGATTCCACTACATAGATTCCTTTCCATGGAGATGGTAGGATGCAATTATATCTTCTAAATTTGATGATTAATTGTTATAGCAAGATTTGCCTCACCCCATGAAATCTTGCACAAAGGGCATTTTTTACATTTCCCTATGCAGACTTGAAGTCCCTTTTTTCAAATCCTAGAGCTAAAAACATAATTTTTCCACATATACACACCCTTCCTATATTACAGATTGTGTATACGCAGGTTGCACCACTACAACCTGCGTACATCAGTAAACGTGCCCAAAATTGAAAAATGGTGTCGAGTTTCCATGTCACGTCACAAGATCACTGATCCTTGACCTTCCATATACTGGAAACATTCCGACTTGGCCCTTTAGTTCCACTTGAAGGCTATAAATGGGCCAAATCCGAGCTATGGAAAAGAGGAGAAATAATTCAACTTTGAGAACAAAGTTACTCTGGAGAAATTATTCACTTCACATTGAGTTTGCATCCCTTTTTTCCTTTAAGTCTGAACACATTGTTCAGCCCCCAAGCTCTTCCTTTATTGATTGAGAAATTCATTGTCTATCTTATATGATATTTCCTTTGGCGGAGGATTGAAGTGGTGGAGGCCCAGCTGGAAGGAAATTAGTTTATCAGTTCTGAACCATGCTGACACAAAATTTTGTAACTCATTCACTTCTATTGATCATATCTTAATAGAAATACTCTTTTCTTGTCCAATTAATATCTCGCAGATATTTGAATGTTGATGGATTATGCTATTGAATGTGCTAACATCATATTTTATCACCATATTCTTACATTGCTTGGTTGTTGAGGACTAGTTGCAGGTATATTGCTTTGGGTCAAGGGCTCAATGGTGGTCTTCATCGAACGTCTGGATGAGGTAGGCCTTTTATCTTGTTTTGTTAGCATATTTGATTATATAGCATACTTGAGATTAGAGTTGATTTCTGCATTCATTTCTGTTTGTTGTGGTTTACCCCTATCCATATAGAGTGTTGGCACAGGGGCAGACCCAGGGTTCAATGCTTCAACAATGCACCAACAAAACCCTAACTATTGGCCCTTTCGGCAACACCTGCGAAGCAGATGCAGTCTCACCCGAGGTAGATGAAGGGGGGGTTACAAGATTCAAGTGTCTGTAAACAAGTTGGGACACAGATCTGTGATTATAACACTTCGTAGAATACTTAGGAGAAACACACATTAGTTCATTAGTTTTATTCACATCGAAGATCAAAGCCTAAGTACAAATCAACGCAGTAACAATGACAAAATATACATCGCACTTAGCAACATAAGTTATATCTATCACATTCAATATAGACAAAGCACTAATCATTCATAGATATGTCTATCATTCATAACATTCATTGCACTAAGAAAATCCACAACATAAACATTATAGCACAAAGAAAACCATCAACACAAGATTTACATGGTTCACCCTATTGTGGGGCTATGCCCACCAATGACTTCTTCTTATTTATTAGTCTTCTTCAATCTATTACATTTGTCTACTCCCATGAACTAAGACATAGATCCAAGCTTTGCACTGGACATGTGATATGCACACTGCGCACCAGATCCACCTTCCCCAAAATCAGGTCAAGGCACAGAGTCAACTCCTTTATCAAGAATAGATCCTTACATACATGTTATGTTGCACAAAGAAACCCAGAACTACTTGCCTCTTGCACTTAGCTACTGACTTAGCACATAGCTACTTACACCCCCCTCTTCTACATTACATTCCTTCTTATTTATACTTTTACATTTACAAAAAGGCCTAAACATGGGTAAACCCATGGGATGACATCCCATAACCCATTAGATAAACCCTAATGAACCCCATGTTGGGTCCACAAGCCCGCAAAATAAGTGAGATCCCACGATCTTAGCTCCACCTGGGTGCTCCATCTTTGATCGCTATGTTGAAGTCCCAAAAGCGGTCAATCCCAACCAATGTTTCCTCAAAAATTATTCGAGGGCCAACATGCCCCCAACACTCACTTGTTACTCATCCTGATTCACTCATATCTGCACAGTGTTGCTTCGAAGGCCTCGAGCTTGGCTCTAGCTGCCTCGACTTGTTGCTTCGCCTGAGATTCCTACTCAACAAACTCCTGGATCATTTTCTCTGTAACATGCCCTTCCAGGAACTATTCAACTGTCGCAACCACTTGGTCCAATTGTGCTCCTTGACCTTCTATCTCTTCAAACACCATGTTGGATTCCTCCTGCATCGGTTGTAGCCTCTATGTGACCTCAATTACTCTGCCCTGGATGACAGTAATTTGATGTTGCGTTGCACGTTGTTCTTGTGATCTCTTCATTCTCTTGACCGCAGTGAGTGACTTCATCTGTGCTTGTACTGTCAGTGCCTGTTGTTGCACCTCTTGTAGCCATGATTCCAACTTCCTAAGCTCTAGGTCTTCCATCAGGCGTTCGTAGGTTTGTGGGCTTTTGTCGCTTAGCTACTTTCATTCTAAGGCAAGGACCTTGATATTTCCAACTACACTCTTAGGGTATTCCTCCCTCTGATCGTGCACTTCCTGTAGGGTGCTAGGTACTTCTTGAATATCCAACTCCATTACCCTTGCTTGAAGCTGCTGGATGGCCTCAGTGAGCTTCGTTACTTGGACCTCAACTACTTCATGTTCCTCCTGTGTCAAGACTGGCAGAGAGCGAAGAGATTTTCTTACCACTTCCTTGACTGCAGTCTTATCTGTGAGAAACTAGTCCATTTCCTTCTATATATGCGCTTTGTCTCCCTCGAGCATCACTCGGAACTCATCCTTCTCATTTTCATAAGTGGTCACGCAGTACGGTGCAACTCACAGTTGCTTCGATATCTCCTCTTTCTTTTTCTTCAGGGCTTCTATAGATTGCTCCTTTTCTTCTTGGATTCACTGAAGTCGAGCCTCTATTACATCCACAAGTTGTCGAAGTTGGGTTGGTTCATCCCCCAAATCTACATTCTAGGACGAGGAAGGCGCAATAGATACTTCACGACTCAATTGAATGGCTCGTTGAATTTCCTGCAGTTCTTTCTCAACTCTTACATACATCTCCTCCTACTTCATGCCATATCTACGTAATAGGTCCTCAGATGCATATTACATCGCTCCATGGACTAGATTATACCATCTTCTATGAGTTTGGCCTCCATCTGGGGCTTACTAGTGCGAGTCTTCTTTCTTGCCAAGGGTTTCTACAGAGAACCCTTCCTCTTCTTCTGTGTTTCAATCTCAGTAGGGGGATCCTTCGGCAGTGTAACTTTTCTTTCTCCTTTCTTTTCTCCTTCTTCCACTCCTCTATATTGATTTACTTTGTCTTCTCCTCATCCTCCTATGGGTGATTCAGGTCTACTTTCTTCTGATGCACTTCCCTCCTCGTCAGTTTCTATGTTTTTAACTTCCTCCTTTTTCTTCTTCTTCTTCACGTTGGTTTGTCTGACATGCTCAGCCTAGGTGACCAAGGGGATTTTGATGATGTTAGGGTCGGACATTTCTGCATCATCAACTGGTACAAGGAACTATGTCGGCCATTCCTTTTTGATATCCTTCATATCTTTGTCGGTCAGCTTATAGTAAGACTGTAATGTCTCCTTTCTCTCATCCCTACGTGCAGTGATATAAATGAAATGTCGATCTCGTGGAACTTAGCTACCAATCTATACTAGTGCAATGTTCACGGAGTCATATGTGGAAATGACTCAATAGAAACCTTCAACTGTTGATAGTAGGTGTGGAACAATGTGTTCGACTGCCACTACTTTGACATGTCATTCATGTACCATAGATTCAAGAACTTCATGGCCAATGGCTCCAAAGGTTCAATATGGGGGAAGGCATCTCCTTCTGGCATTTTCTAGGCGACAAATGTGATCAATATCAGCAACCAGCTGAAATGGAACTCGTATCCTTGATCATGTGCTTCGCAACAGTATTTATCGAGCTCATTGACGAGGTATCTTTCCCAATTCATTTGCATCCCCTCCATGTATTTTCCTACTAGGTCCACCACAAACCTAGTGACCTACATGGGGTGTTTCTTTGGGACAATATTTCCAGCTATATGCTGACAATATAGGTGCACTACGCCATCCTGGATGGAGGCTACCTTGTAGCCTTGCTTTCCCTTCTCAACTTCATTGTATGCCTCCTTAATGCATTATTCCATGGAACGATCTAAGGTCTTCCCTGGCTAGAACTGTTGAGGGTCGAAGCCCTGCATGCTCAGTCTTGTGATCAGGCAGATCAACACCGGATCCACAATGATGTGCCTATTGAGCCACATGTATCCTCCATGATAACATGCTAAGAGGAGTTTAACGCAAGTGTTAACCTCCTGATGTCGGCCAAAGTGAGGGATATTCATCACGTTGAGTATCATGGTCTGTGTGATCTCCTTTATCCAAGGCTGGGAGATGATGCGAGGCTTCTTCCCAGTTATCTTCATCAGATATTTGTGGGGAGCGTGCATTGCGTAGTTCTTTCTGTCACCAAGGTTGAAATTGTTGTTATTCAATGCTGGGATCTATCCCAACTAGCTTCCTTCTATGTGTATCCCCTTCAAGATGTACGTGGTGATCAATGTATACTCGAAGTCCCATGGAATGTTGTCGCGTTTAATCGCACTAGCCAAAGGTGGGATGTAATCGGGTAATATCGATGGGATCTGCTTCGCGTTAGCCAAATCGTCATGATGCTTACTTTGCTTCTCAGTAGAAGGGTTAGTTCGACCTTAATGTCATCCAGTCGAGGGGGGAAGCATGCAGTCCCCTAGTCGACGATGCTTGTACTCCCTCAGACATAGCTTTATCGACCATAAACTTATTCAGAAATTCTTCGACAGATTTCTCTAGCTCGATGCACTCGATCAACATTCTCGCTATTAACAAATAAGTTGGGGTAGGTAAGAGGATTGTGGGGTAAACAAAATATGGAAATTTATGATAGCATAGTTCGACACACACATTCGCTCCTCTGTTAGCTCAGATAATCACGAGTGGAAAAAGTGGTCCCAGTGCAACGTCTGATGGGTTAAATAAGCAAGTGTCGTAACAAATTCCTCCAATGGACAGGAATGCCTCAATCAATATGAATCAGTCTATTAGGGCATGGTCTCAACATCCCAAACGCGGTCTAGTCGCCCATACATCCGTTTCCTAGATGTTCAGAGCGTCGATCTAACGATCGAGGTGCCTCCAACAATCATATAGATTCACTGAGGCGAAGTACCATTCTGCGTGGTTATGTTGTTCTGGCGAGGTTCAGATACTGCAAGCCTGCCTCCTGCGAAGTCTTTTCTAGAACTTCATGTAGTTTTTCTAACTTGGTTTTTTTATTACTGAGCTTCCTTGCCTTATTTCCCGTGATGTGAGTCTCTGGATTCCTCTTTCCATTCTTATTCTTATCTTCTCTTAGCATAGTAGCTTTGCATTGTTGATGATATTTTAAAGGGTTCAAAGGTAATACCTCTTCTCCTATTAACTCCAAGGTGGGTATTCTTCTTTCTTGCATAGATAGGTCCTTCAAAAATTATTGCGTTCTTTCAACCTCGATAGCTAATTCTCTTGTGTTCTCTTGATTTGACTCAACTTCTCGTTCTTTCATCAGTCGATCTATTTTTCTAGATATAGAATCCCTTAGTTATTTCTTTTTCTTTTCTATAGATTCTTCCTCTGCTTTCCTTCTCGATCCAGGTCGTTCCTAACAAAAGAGGAAAAGGGGCATTGTTCTCAACAAACCTAATAACTTCAAATTCTTCTTGATTCAATGTTCCATGGATGATAACAAGTACACTAGTAACTCTTCTACATAGATTTATCATCTTTCCTTTAAACAAGCTGATCCTTCCCAGTGAAGGTACCATAGTAGGCTTTCCCAAAATTTCCCAAGTGCTTTATGTCATAATGTTCACTTGTGTCTCCTCATCCAAGACACAGTCTATGTTGAAGTCTCCTATTCTTGTACTTATGTGTTGTTTTTCTTTCAAGATCTCTGATAAACTGACATCCTTGTGATCATCCACTACTTCTTTTAATTGTAATAACATAGTGCGATATTTCTTTGATTCTTTCTCTAACATGCTCTTATTCTCTTGACTCATATTCATTTGTTCTACTTTAGCAATCATCCTTGGGCAATCCTCAACTTCATGACCAACAATTTTACAACAAAGACAAATAGGACCTGTGCCAGGGAATTCCTTAGCAAGATGTCCCGGTCTTCTGCAATTATAGCACAGTGTCAAACATCTTTTTCTCTTTTACGTTCCCCGACTTCTCTTGTACTGCACACTGGGATCACAGTGATTTACCTACAATGTGAAAAAATTATTTCTAGGTTCCTGCATCCACTTATTAGTCCAAAAATTCATTCTATGCATAGGAATAGCATATCTTTCTCTATTTCTATCAAATTCATTCCGTCAACTCTTTCTTCTAACTATACCCTAGCTTTCAGACTAGGACAAAATCTATCAAACATACCTAGATTCATCCTTTTGAAAAAAACAAAAATTCCACTTATCTTACTCTTATCAAATTGTAAATCTTTTACCTCTTTCAAGATCTTACCTCTTTTCTTCAAATCGGGTTTCCTTCTTAGCACAGAGCTTTGCAAGTCAAGTTGAATAATGTGCACTAAAGTAGTAGATGATAGATCTACTCACAAAAATTCTATTTTTTTTCAATTCCCAACAATCACAGTTTTAGGTCCTGGCAACGAAACCATTTGTTGGTACAAGGGCAGACCCAGGGTTCAACGCACCAACAAAACCCTAAATACTGGCCCTTTTGGAAACACCTATGAAGCAGATGCAGTCTCACCCGAGGTAGAGGTAGGGGGGTGTTGGCATAGGAGCAGACCGAGGGTTCAACGCTACAATAGTGCACCAAAAAAACCCTAGATATTGGCCCTTTCGGCAACACCTGCGAAGCAGATGAAGTCTCACCTGAGGTAGAGGCAGGGGTGGTTGCAGGACTCAGGTGTCTGCAACCTTAGCTGGGACACATATCTATGATTATAAAACTTGGAAATCGTCTAGCATAGATTATTCATCAATATTCAACCCTCATGATACTTCGTAGACAACACAGAGCATCACAGTATGTACTTAGATCTAAGATAATTTAGTACTTAGCCACAACAAGATCAGATCAAGCACTAAGCATCTTACATACCAGAACTAACATTCATTCGTATATCAAAATCACAAAGCATAAATAGATCTATATAAATACATCAAACACTTAGCAAAGAAAGAGACGAATACATTAGGTTGAGGCACAAAGCACAACACACACATTTACTATGGTTCACCCCCACCCTGGGGCTATGTCCACAAAGTCTTCTTCTTTGTTAGCTTCAGTTAATCAGGTTACAGCACAGAGCCATCCGAATTCTTCTTCGTATAGGACAGAAGATCTGCGCATCTTGCTAGATCCTTCTTCCTTGCACTATAGCACAAAGCCTTATAAAATATTTCACAGAGACTTGCACTTAGCTCTGCAAGTCTTACACAAAGATGCACAAAGCCTTGATCACACAGATTCAACCCTTGGCACTTAGCCTACATCACA
>JASDQU010105280.1:99393-115553 GCA_032191745.1 Picea mariana
CCTGGTCCTCTACAACTGTAACAAAGAGTTAATCCTCTCTTTCTCTTCAATGATCCCCAAATTTTCTTGTACTGCTTGCTAGGGTCATAATGGCTAACCTACAAAAATTTCTTTCTAGGATCCTGCATACATTGGTTAGTCCAAAAATTCTTTCTATGCATAGGTATAGCATATCTTTCATTATTCTTATCAGATCTATTCATATCAAACGCTCTTTCATCTAATAATGCCCTAGTTTTCAAGCTAGGACAAAATCTATCAAGCATACCTAAATTCATACTTTAGAAACAAAAAAATTCACTTCTTTTACTTCTACAGGGCACAAAGATTCCAGATCTAATAACTTTTAACTATTCTTACCTTTATCAGAGCACAGAGCTTACAAATATTACTTCTTTTCTTCAGTATCAACCTCTTTTCTTGCAGATCTGACTTCTTTCATTCATATATGTCCTTCCTTCTTCAACACTGAGTTTTTCAGATCAAGTGGATCACTGTGCACTAGGGCATAGATCCACGCATAGAGCTTTCACAATTTAAGGATGAATCTTTGCACAAAGCTTCTTCTGCTTAGTTCCCAACAATCACAGTTTTGGGTCCCGACAATGAAACCATTTGTTGGCACAGGGGAAGACCCAGGGTTAAACGCTACAATAGCGCACCAACAAAACCCTAGCTACCGGCCCTTTTGGCAACACCTGCGAAGAAGATGAAGTCTCACCCGAGGTAGAGGCAAGGGTGGTTGCAGGACTCAGGTGTCTGCAACCTTAGATGGGACACAAATATGTGATTATAACACTTGGAAATTATCTAGCATAGATTATTCATCAATATTAAACCCACATGATACTTCGCAGATGGAATAGAGCATCACAGTATGTACTTAGATCTAAGATAATTCAGTACTTAGCCACAACAAGATCAAATCAAGCACTAAGCATATTACATACCAGAACTAACATTCATCCATATATCAAAAGCACAAATCATAAATAGATCTATCTAAACACATCAATCACTTATCAAAGAAAGAGACGAACACATCAGGTCGAGGCACAGAGCACAACACACACATTTACCGTGGTTCACCCCCACCCTGGGGCTACATCCACAAAGTCTTCTTCTTTGTTAGCTTCAGTTAATCAGGTTACAGCACAGAGCCATCTGAATTCTTCTTCGCATAGGATGGAATATTTGTGTAGCTCACTAGATCCTTCTTCCTTGGACTACAGCACAAAGCCTTCTACAAACTCTCATAGGGACTTGCACTCAGCTCTGCAAGTGTTAAACAAAGATGCACAAAGCATTCATCACACAGATTCAACCCTTGGCACTTAGCCTACATCACATAGATGTATCATCCCATCCCTCTATATGGCCTAGACATCTATATATATACAAAATAGGCCTAAACATGGGTAAACCCATGGGTCGACATCCCAATCCCGTTACATTATCCCCCAAAACCCAAAAAGGAACCAAAAAGGGGTCTAGCTTCTGTGATTTCTACTTCACGTTGCGCTCCATCTTTGATAAGTTGTTGAAGTCCCAAAAATGGTCAAGGGCCAACAATGGGTTACAGGACTCAAGTGTATATAACCAAGCTAGGACATAGATCTGTGATTATAACACTTTGCAAAATACTTAGGAGAAACACACATTAGTTCATTAGTTTTATTTACATCGCAGATCAAACCCTAAGTACAGATCGATGCAGTAACAATGACAAAATATACATCGCACTTAGCAACATAAATCATATCTATCACATTCAACATAGATGAAGCACTAAGCATTCATAGATCTATATATCATTCATAACATTCATTGCACTAAGAAAATCCACAACATAAAAATTATATCATAAAGAAAACCATCAACACAAGATTTACGTGGTTCACTCCAGTGTGGGGATACATCCACCAACAACTTCTTCTTATTTATTAGTCTTCTTCATTATCTTACATTTGTCTTCTCCTATGCACTAATCCACAGATCCAAGATTCTCACTAGATAGGTGATTTTCACACTACACACTAGATCCACCTTCCCCAAAATCAGGTCAAGTCACAGTGCCAACTCCTCTATCAAGCACAAAGCCTTACATACATGTTTTTTTACACAAAGCAACTCAGAACTACTTTCCTCTTTCACTTAGCAAATAGCTAATCACACCCCCCTCTTCTACATTACATTCCTTCTTATTTATACTTTTAAATTTACAAAAAGGCCTAAACATGGGTAAACCCATGGACTGACATCCCATAACCTATTACATAAACCCTAATGAACCCCATGTTGGGTCCACAAGCCCACAAAATAAGTGATTTCTCACAATCTCAACTCTACCTAGGCACTCCAACTTTGACCGCTGCATAGAAATCCCAAAAGTGGTCAATCCCGACCAATGTTTCCTCAAAACTTGGTCGAGGGCCAACATAGAGATTTTTCTCATAATAGAATTGGCGACCATACTGGGGATTGAATCTTATTTTTGGGGTTTGGAGTTTTTTTCTCCTTAGATTTCTCTCATTCATATTGATTTTCTTGTCGTATGATTGCTTGACAGCCTCTGTTCACTCTGGGTCTGAATTTTTTAGTCTTCTCCTCAGCCTAGCTGTGTTTTGACACATATATGTGGGTTTTTTCTTGACAGCCGTGTACATACACGTGTTGTACTTCTGCAAGTTGTGTACATATGAACTTTTCCCTTGAACAGTTGCGTACATATGAACTTTTCCCTTGAACAGTTGCGTACATCAACCTTTGTTGCTAGATTGCTGGGTTTGGTGGTTGTTGGGTAGGTTTTGATGATTGTTGAGTCTTCTTGGGTTCTTTTGGTGACTCTTAAGTGTCTGTGGAATGACAGGAAACCTATCTTTGGTTGAATTTTTGGGCGGTGCCTTTCTCATCATCTTTTCATTTTGATTGTCCTTGGACCTTGGGATGGGTGTTTTTCTATACACAGTAGAGTCTTTATATCAAGTTGTTGTTCATTCCTTGCATTTTCATTCCCTTATATTGAAATTAAAAAAATATTAGGCATTTTACATTGACTGGAAATTTTATCTCTTGAGTATTTTTCATTTATCTTAGAGCATGTAAAGAAAGATTGCATTTTTATTTAGAATTGTAGAATTGAATTGAAAATTTCATTTTTTAAGAAGCATATCATTTATTGGAAATTGAGGTTAGGACTTTGCATTGTATTCATATTTATATATTTTACTTGTTGAGTCATAACATCACTAGTTTCACGATTGCACCTTTTGAGTAAGAAAGGCCATTAAAATTAATTCTATAATTTAAAATTGATTAGTATTTAGTATTTAGTGCCTTGGAATAGGATTTTGTGAGTAAAGTTCTCCAAGTCTATTAAATCAACATATGTGTATGACTAAGGGAGTGGAGAAATCCATTTTATAATTGGTAATATCAGGAGGCTCCGCTTACACCAGAGTTAAGCACAAGGTTGCATGAGTTCAGTTGAAGGGATATCCCTCCGATACCTTCTTAGCGTCAGATATATTTCTGGGGATCTATTCATATATGGGGATCTTGCTAGTGCCCTTACCTCCATGAGAGGTGGTGCTTTCAAGGTTTCGAGCTTTGCTACCATGCCCATACAGTGGACCTGACTTATGACTGTTCCCCTATGCATCAGTTATACCATGGTTTCTTAGTTGCTTGACTTAGGTACCACATAGGTTACTTGCAGGGGTTATTATCCAAGTAACCTGGGTCAAATAAGGGTCAGACAACACACAACCTTTATGGAGGATTACATCTCCCAGGGGATTTGATCGACTCGTTGTTAATCCCACGAGGGCCCTTATAACTGATTATGTTTCCTCCAATCTTTAGCAGCGGATTCTCAAGCCCCTCTTGGGTGAGGCATACCTACTTTAGAGAGGGAGGTCCCTTTCAGCCACTTTATCATGTTTGTGTGCATATTGGTCATTTGATTATTTTTGGTGTGCTCTTTGATTACTAGTTGGCCTTATGATTTGTTTTTTATATCTTGAATCTTAAGTCATCGTGGAGTTGGACTAGCTTCCCCATAGGTCTCTCCGCTTGTTATAGTTACCACCGCATTTTGAGTCTTTTCCTTCTAAAAGGCATAGAGTTATTAAACGTGGTACACACACCTCCACTTATAAGAGTTGTGATTATACAAGGATGAGTATTGAACTAAGTTATCAAGATACTGGGATCCCTTTGACTCCCACACCTACTATAGTTAATGGTACCCCTTCGACTATTGCAACCACAATGGTTGTAGTACCAAAGGCACCTATCATCATTGCTTCATGTCCTATAGTAAATACTCAACCTATAGCCACGAACCCTCTTGGGTCTCTTGGCCATTCATCGAGATATAATGTTTAGTCCATCTCGATGGCCTCTAGTCATTTTTCCTATGGTATGTTGAATTTTACATTGCAGTTTTCAAACTCCATCCCAGTCGCTGGCCATAATACTAGCATTGGAATTGGGGGCACAACTCCTCCTTATACTCCATTCTCATTTGGCGGCACTCAGGTCCCTCAAACGACTCCTATCATGGAAGGCATTCCTTCTTTTAACCCTGGGTCTAATCCTGTTTCTTCTGGATGGAGTAACCAACCTGGCAGACAAGATTCTTTTCAATTTTTTTCCTTTACTCTCACCTCCTCGGTGCCGATTCTGACAAAAATGTTTGGCATGAAAAATCCACCTTTATCCTCTGGATTCACACCCAGAGGAGGTCAATTTCACACCTTTGGCAACCCCCAACCTGAATCCACTCCATTCAGGGGCATTTTTTATAACCCTCATCAGAACATTCCTACTGGAATGATGCCCAACCAACCCATTATGAATCATCCTGGAGGAGGGTCTTACAATACTGGACAGGGCCATGGTTCTTACTAGAACCCTGGATGAGCTGCAATTCCCCAACCACAATATTTCCAGGGAGCTTGGGGCCAAATTCTGCAACCTCGTCTCCCTTTTTTGGCCACACTCAATATGCCAGACTTTTCTAATATGATGAACGAACCTGTGTGTCATGATCCTACATGGCCCCTCATTCCCACCAAGCTTCCTTCGAATATTCCAAAATTCTAAGGAAATAATGGCGAGGATCCTAGTGATCATGGTACCACCTTTCACTTATGGTGCTCTTCGAATTCCCTTAATGACAATTCCATTTGGTTAAAATTATTTCAATGCACCTTCACAGGGGTTGTCACGAAATGGTATATCGAGCTACCCAGAGGGGCATATAGAACCTTTAGTCCTATGGCTTTAGTCTTCCTTAACCACTTACAATTGTCGATTCATTGCGATGCTATCCTAGAAATTTTGTCGACCTTATGCCAGGACAAAGTCATTCATGTCTTGGATCACATCCAGGAGTGGCGTAGAAAGAAGAGGTTGATCAAGACCTGCATACCCCTAGAATTCCTATTAGAGTGGTTCCTTAAGTCTCTACAACCTCATATTTCAAAGGATGTTTCCACATCCGGGGTTACATCTGAGGACGAAACGATTTTCAAAGACCAACAATTAGATCTTATATATGCTCAGTCTAGGATGTTATACGAAATTCTTCCTGACGCACCGAGGTCAAACTATGACCCTAGACAAAAGCTTGGGCCTCATGCCGATGGCATTGTAGGCTCCGCCAATCTGAAATCTGCAGACTCGGTGATAAGCCATTTGAAAGAGATGTCTCTAAACCAATCTACAGGAGAGCCAAATTCGTTTGTGTCTTCCAATCCCACTCAGTCGGTAGATGTACATTTCATGCAATCATCGACCGACCCAAATGGTAACCAACAACTAGGAGTGAATAATAAGAAAGGATGTAATAATAATCGTAAGGGTGGGAATAATAATAAACCCAAGGAAAATGGTAATAATGAGAGTGTTAGTCCCTAAAGTTGCACTTGACTGTGAGAGGGAAAGCTAGGTCATCATTCGTTTATTGCAAAGTATTTTTAAGGTTTTATGATTTGGTTTATTGTAAAGTGGTTGAAAACTGGGTCAAGATTACAACATGACATGAAAATCAAGAATAAAACATAGTATATCCCACTGACTGAATAATAGGTAGATACATAGATGGATTAAACAAATTTAAGAAAAAGGAAAGTGAAGTCTTCAATATGTCAACTTCACAAGAGTTTTTTGTCTCAATATATTATAAAGAAACAAAGGAATCAGTTTGACCTTATTACTTGAAAATTTATCTCTACAGCAAAATCTTCACTGTATAAATTAACATTCAAGAAATAAAACGCATTGCAATCTGAATAATAAATTCAAGCATGATGAATGAAATAACAGAGTAGAAAAAAGAAGGTCTAACCATCCATATTCCTTTTCTATTGAGTGTCAATTGAACATAAATGTCTTTTACAATAATCTCCACAAAAAAGTTTCTCTGGATCTCCAATTTTTTCTCCCACATGGTATGTCTTCTGTCTATTTAAACTATCTATAAAACTTCCAGATCCTATTATCTAGAACAACTTTAAATGACTAGAATAAAAAAGTATCCAACTCCTAAAGTAATTCACTCATAATGAGCTTCTACTCCCCAAAATAGTCCACAGCTCAACAACTTGATATAACAAACATTGCCAGCATTACATTTGACTCTACAAAATAGGGATTTTGTTTGACTCTGTAAAACAAATCGAATTCTTAGCATCTCCCTAATCAAAATGAATAATCTTTGCCATATCTCCTGGAGAACCTTTAAACCAAATTGTAACAAATCTTCATGTTACCTTTAGGATAAAATCGCAGCGATGGCTTTGGCATTTTTCTGCTTGAGCTTCGTGGTTAAAACAACATTGTGCCAGTAAAGTCTAAAATTAATTTCCCTGAGTTCCTTAAGCAATGCCCTTTTCTCCTTCTTCTTCTTTTTAAGACTTTGAATCCTTTCTTGCTGGCGAGCATTCCACTATTCTATATGCATCTTTTCCTTCTTTAATTGTTTTATTGTTTTAGGAAATTCCTTAATCTTTTCCTTATCAGTTCTTATCTCAACTATGAATCCTGAACAATCTTCAGAAGGTGCGGTTTCATTCAGATTTAAGGTAACACTAGGTTCCTTGGCTTTAACCTAGTATTTTGAGATTAATTCTGAGCTATGTTCTTCTTCAAAACTTGATGAATCTAAAGCTCCAGGTACATCTAGTAAGTAATCTGAGTCTTCCAAGTAATCATGTTTTTCTTCAGGGAATTCACTGATGCCTTTAACCATCTCTTTGGCCTTTGCTAATCTAGTTGAAGCTCTCATTATAGGGCCTGTAGGTGGTGTAAGTATTCCCTTTCCTTTGCTGACAGATTTCTTGGGAAATGGTGTCTTTTTTGCTCTTTTCCTAGTGCTTGTTTCAACATCCTCAGAATCATGTTCTATGATTATGGTGTTTTCTTCTTTGATTGACGGATTGAACATTGCCTTTGACTTCAGCCTATACTTATTAGTAACCCTGGTCGAATTTCTCCGAGGTTTATGTGATACACATACACCTTTATCCTTTTTTCCTTTGATTGCAACACTCCTTTTGTTGGTCGATGGCATTTCAGACTTGACTGTAGTTTGAGCAACGAGATCATTATCTGACTCTGTCTCTCCTTTAACATCTTCCTTAGGAATCATTTCAATTTCAGGCTCCCATCTAGGTCTCTTACTTCTGCTCTTCTTAGTTATCTTGATATCATAAGATTCATCTTTCACAGGGTTTTCATCAGAAAAATCTCGACTCTGTTTAATAGTTTTCCTTCCTCTGCCCTTTTTCTGCTTATTGGATTGAGTAATAGGTTTTAAGGATTGCGTGAGCCAGTTCTAGGGATTCTATAATTCATTTAGGGAAGAAATGACTAGGGTTTTAATCAGGACTTGATGAAACAAACTGCCTTTAGCATTAGTGGAAATTGACTGCACTTTCTTGGACATTTTTGTCCAACTTTTAAGCAGAAAATAAGGAAGATTTAGAGGGTAATCACCATTTAGATGCATCAGTATTCTGACATGGTAGATGTAGACCAATGAAAACCTCCCTTCGCAGGTGATGTATCTATGAATCACCACCAGAGCAGTGTGACATTTAGGTCGAACCCAGCTACGAGGTATTCCCCTTCTCCAATCTAGATTCTGCTTATCTGGAAGGAGGAATTCATTTACAAATTCAGTAACCATGTGATCCTTCTTCCACCATATTTCCCCTCCAACCACGAACCTGCAAGCCTTGGCTATAGTCTACTTTGTCACCAGCATCAACATCTTACCGATTTCGACCTCGTGACCATTGAAGTTCATAGCAAATTCCATGGAAACCTGCTCGTCATAACCTTGAAATGTGGTGAGGAACTCAAACCACCCAGCATATCTGAATCTTTGGGCCATCTGAGGATAGGCTTCAAGAAGTTCTGCGCCTTCTGGTTCGATTCTGGCGACTTGTTCGCTCCTCTTTGGCACCATTAAACTCAATTTTGCAACCATCGTCCTCGAGTTCCAAATTCACTACCTGCAATTGTTAGTGTATTATGTTACTTTGAATGGATACCTACATTTCTCCCTGCAAGGCTGAATTAAGCTAACTCGAACAGGTAACATATAATGATCATCAAACAACAGGTGATTTTGAAATGAACCCTGCGCGTGTGCATAGCAATTATATTCTGAAATTGTTGGATTTGGAAATGATTGTCAAGCTTTCGTGGGAGCACACGAACTCTCAATTCATGAATCGTGTCATCATAACTAAATCAGGATGGCAGGCACAAGTTATGAAATGATTATTTGGCACTACGGGAATAGGCTTATTCCTGAGGGGGGGGGTGAATCAGTTGTTACCGTTCTTAAACAATTATGCTTCTTTTAAACTCTTTGCAGAAACACTGAATGATGATCACATTAATGCAGGGAAATAAACAATGGCACATTCAGCATCAGTCACACATATATGAGAAACATAGAGACAGATATTTCCCGAGGAAACCCATACAGGGTAAAAACCTCTTTTTCTTTATATGATAAGTAATGGTTACACTCTTTACATTATCATACATATGAGCACCAACTCATAATGAGGCTACAACCTCTGTTTTGCAAGATGCTACTTGCTGAGAGCACCAACTCTCTGTTTTCTCTAGCACCCACTAGAAGGAAGCACCAACTCCCTGGTTTCTCTAGCACCAACTCCCTGAGTGTTTCCAGCACCAACCGGATGGAAGCACCAACTTCCAATCATACAGGCACCAACCTGTATAACAGAGAACAAGAGTTCTCCCTTGCACCACCCTGCCACCCTGGTTTCTCTGGCTGCAACCAGATGGAAGCTACAACTCCCTGTGTTCAAGAAACCACTTGAACCTTTGAGGACAACAGTCCTCCCGAGCACCTCCCAACCACCCTGAAATATAAATTTTTCTACTGAAAATTATTACAATGATATAATGTTCAACAATGGCTTACCAGACTCATCACTGTTTTGCTGCATTTCATTTCTCTGTCTGCCTCATTTCCTTTCTTCACACATCACTTGCGCTGTCTGTTCTTCTACCTTTTATGCTCTGTGCGCCATGTCCATTCACTACACAGTTCCTCTTATGTGCTATTCAGCTGCTGCACTCTCCTCCTTCTTCACACATGAATCACCTTCACCAACAACAACCACAGCAAACTCCAACAGCAACAGCAGCCCCATATCTTCTCTGTACCGTGTATATATAGCTTCTGTGCCTCTTGTGCATGCAATATTCTCCATTCCTATGCATGCTCATACCGTGCCAATCTCCTCCACATCTCAAGTGCTCTGCATGATCATCATCGTGACTCTTTGACTTCTCTGGCAGTTCAAACACGTGTTCGGCATCACTGGGTGTTATGCTGATATTCCTCAGCCTCTCTTGTGGTTGAGACTCTTTGTCTTCTCTGTGACAGTCGATCTCACCTTCTTTGTTTCAGTTACAGGCTTCCACGCTCATCCATCTGTCAATCCCTTCTAAGAATAGTCTTCGTTCACTTGGATGAAGCTTGGAGACTCTTCATCTCCTCTGGTGATCACACAGGGTCTCTTCGAATTATCTAGCAGACGCCATTAATGGTTTCTGGCAGTTTCACTGTGTCGTGCATCAGTAGCCCTCCGATCAACACTTGATCTAACGGTTCAGATTACATCGTGATTTCACATATCACGATATCGGGATTCCTGATGTCAATAATCTTTGACATGTCCAACTCTCGATCCCCAAAACTTCGACAAGGACTGGGATCAACAGTCCAAATTCAACCTTAATCTGACGGCTCAGATTACATCGCGATTTCACATATTGCGATATTGGGATTCCTGATGTCAATAATCTTTGACATGTCCAACTCTCGATCCCCGAAACTCTAACAAGGACTGGAATCAACGGTCCAGATTCAACCTTAATCTGACGGCTCAGATTACATCACGATTTCACATATCACGAAATCGGGATTCCTGTGGTGAATGTTCTTTGACAACTTCAACACTCAATCCTTGAAACTCCGACATGGACTGGAATCAACGGTTCAGATTTGATCTTGATTCAACGGCTGCGATTTAAGTCATGATTTTTCATATCGCGAAATCAAGATTCCTATTGCATTGTTTCTTTGACATTTCCAACACGCGATCCTCAAAACTTCGAAGTGGTGTCCATCTGCTGACGTCACACGTGGATTGACACGTGTTGAATACTGCCATGTGTCACTCTGATTTACGACTTACATGTGCCTGAAATGTTGAATCAGTCCGACACTTGTCATTACCTGGTTGTGCCACGTGTTCCTAGATGACGTGGTCTGCTGACGTGAGTCGGGTTGACGGTCTAGATCACATCTTGATCTGACGGTTCAGATTTAGTCGAGATTTCACACATCGCAATTTTGAGATTCTTGATGTCAATATTATTTGACATCTCCAACACTCGATCCTCGAAACCCCGAAATGGTCTTGGATAAACAGTCCACATAACCCCCTGAGATGGATGATCCTCCTGCTTTCGGGATTTGTGAGCCCTCTACACCTTGCACTTTTAAAGATCATGCAGTTTTTCCTCGATCCAATGGTGGTCGGACCCTGCACTCAGATCTAACGCCTGAGATCTATCCTCCAGATCTGCGCACTCCTTTTGTCTTCATTCAGATCTGACGGCCATTGGGATCGTGCAGGTTTTCCTCGATCCAACGGTGGTCGAACCCTGCACTCAGATCTAATGCCTGAGATCTATCCTCTAGATCTGCGTGCTCCTTTTGTCTTCATTCATATCCGACGACCATTGAGATTGTGCAGGTTTTCCTCGATCCAATGGTGGTCGGACCTTGCGCTCATATCTAACGCCTGAGATCTATCCTCCATATCTGAGTGCTCCTTTTGTCTTCATTTAGATCTGACGGACATCGAGAATTCAGGATGAGATCCAGCGATCAGAAATTCTTCTTTGGGCCTTCGATCATTTTGTCAATGTTGCATTGCCTTCGATCATTCGATCTTCCTGGACTTATCTTTTATTTTCCTGTTGATCATAACTGTTGTACTCAATCCATCATTACTATTGTACTTGCCATCAATGACAATCTTACGCTACCTGTAAAACATACCAAACATCCTCTGCACTATCTCTTCTTATCTTATCGAGGTTGCTCTGCAGCTTCTTCCCAAAATACTTCTGGTGCCCGTCTGTTACATTCTTCCTGTATTCATTCCATCTTCATTGCTGTACTTGCCATCAATGACAAGCATATGCTACCTGTTAAACATTTCCAATAGATTCATCATGTTTACGCCATGTCCAGTAGGCACGTTTCATCAAAAAGGTACGTTACTTTCTAGACTTCCTATTTTAACGATCCTTGGACCCTACCTTCCTCAACTGCATCTTGTGAAGGTCAGTCACAAGCTAGAATGGCCATGCTACTATTGAAAACAAAGATAGCATATCAAGTTGTCTTGACTCTTCCGCTGACCCCGATCCTATTACCTCGTAGATGAACAAGGAGGATCCTTTTCTTAAGCCCACGTGGGCCACTTCGTCATCTTGATCACATGACTGCCTCGATGAGACTTTTCCCTTGGATGAAGATATCATCGAGGCTATGAATGGTCTTGAAAAACCTTGGGATGACATGTATCATTGCTCTTATTTTCTCCCATAGATTTCCATAATCGAACAATATGACTTTCAATCTACTCTAAGCGAGATAGGAGATCACGCAGTAGTTCTGCTTGATATGCATGACATTTATGCCGAAGGAAATATGGTGAGTATCTACCCTACCGTTGCGATCAATATCTTTCATAACCCTGACAATATTGAAAATGTATACATCGATGTGGATTGTTCGCCAGACGAAATCCTAATATACACCAAACTCTTCAAGGAATTTCGAGATGTATTTTCTTGGTCATATGAAGTGATGTCAGGAACCGACCCTTGAATTTTCGAACATGAGCTTAAAACTTACCTAGATGCTAAGCCTGTTTGACAACGTCTTAGAGCTTTCAATCCCCGGAAGGCCCCTGCTACTAAGGCAGAGGTAGAGAAACTTCTTAATGTTGGCTTCATCCCTAGTTCCCTTGATTGAATGGGTATCCAATCTCGTTCTTGTGAATAAGAATCAAGGAACCATCCGTGTATGCATGGATTTTTGTGACCTAAACAAAGCTTGTCCTAAATACAGATTCCCAACACCTTCATCGATCAAATCCTTGATGAGTGCACATGAAGCGAAATGTTTTATTTCATGGACTAATTTTCAGGGTATAACCAAATTCAATTAAACCCGAGGATCAACATAAGACGACATTTATTTTTCCTTGGGGTACTTATGCATACCAAAAGATGACTTTCTGCCTTAAAAATGCTAGAGCAACCTTCCAATGTGCTATGACCTTCACATTCCACGATCTTAGGCATACATTCAAAGCTTATCTTGAAAATCTTCCTGCTCTCTCTCGTAAGAGAGTGGATCACCTTAAGCACCTTCGACTAGTTTTTTAAGGATGTTGTCATTATCAAATCTGGCTGAACCCTCATAAATGCATCTTTTGCGTTAGGTCTGGACGTCTTCTAGGATTTTTAGTCTCTAAGACTAGGATCATGGTAGATCTGTTAAAGGTTGAGGAAATACTTCAATTGCCTCCCCCGCGCATTATTTGACAACTTCAAGGTTTACAGGGGAAACTAACTTTTTGCGTTGGTTTATAGTAAACTATGCCAATATTACTAAGGGTTTCATGCATATTTTGAAGAAGGACGCCCCTTTTATCTGGGATGAGCGATCCTAGGAGTCCTTTGATGCTTTGAATAAAGCCTTGGTATTGACGCCTCTGCTGAAGTCTCCTGACTACATTAAAGATTACTTGCTTTATGTCTTCGTGTCCAAAGAGACGATTGTTATGGTATTGGTTTAGGAGGATGATGAGCTCCACGAGCACGTCATTTTATTTCTTAGTCGAAACTTAGTCGGTCCTGAGTTCAAATATTATCACATGGAAAAGATAGCTTTGGTTGTCATTCATGCAGTCCAACGATTACGCCATTATATATTTCTTTTCAAAACTACTGTGGTTTCCAATGTCAATCCATTTCAATACGTCCTTACCAGGCGTATCATAGGGGGAAAATACAATAAATGGATTGTCATTTTACAATAATTCAATCTCGATTTCACTGAATCTATGAAATCCAAGAAATCATTAGTCTTTGCAGAGTTAATATCTGACTTCCCATGACTGGATGAGGATTTTATTCATGTTGATTCTTTTGTGGATGAACACATTTTCCTTGTCTCATTGTCTGACCCCTAGTATGAAGACATTGTCCTCTATCTTCAAACTTTGAAGTTCCCTCAACATCTCTCATGAAATGACCAAAGGTGTATATGATACCAAGCTAAAATTTACCTTATCATCGATGACACTTTGTATCGTCGAGGAGTAGACAATATCTTGTGCCATTGTTTAACTCACGAAGAAGTTGAGTCAGTACTAAATGATTTCCACAATGGGGCTTATGGTGGTCATCTATTTGGGCTTGCAACAGCCTAGAAATATTTGCGAGATGATTATTCTTGGCCTTCTATCTTTAAATATTTCATTGAAGCAGTTAATAAGTGTCACCCCTGCTAGGTTTTCACTCAGAAAATGCGCTTGCATCCAACCCCTCTCCATCCAGTCATTATCGTCGGTCCCTTCACCAAGTGGGGGTGGACTTTGTGGATTACAACCCAACTTCAGATGGGGGCCATCAACACATTATCATGTTCATAGACTACTTTACTAAGTGATTTGAGGCCATGCCTATAGTTAAATTTGATGGGAATGATGCCTCCTTCTTCGTATTCAATCAAATTATCGCCAGGTTCGGAATCCTGAGTCAGATTTTCACTGATTTGGCAGTCACTTTCAGAATGGAATGATGGAAGAGCTAGAATCCAAGATGGGGTTTAAGAATGGTCATTATTCCCCTTAATACCCCAAGGCAAATGGATAGGTAGAGGTCGTAAACAAGTCTCTCAAGACCATTTTGCATAAAATTGTTAGAGAGAGAAAATTTGACTAGAATATCATGCTATATCCCACACTTTGGGCATGTCGAAACTCAGTCAAGGCTTCCACCAACTTTTCTCCTTTCCAGTTAGTACATAGTGTGGATTCGATATTACCTATTGAATGTGAAATCCCTTCTCTTATATTGGTAGTTGCGCTCCTACCTGACACTTTTGATCTCAAAGGATGCCTAATGCACCTGGAGAGCCTTGACGAGCAGTGTCGAGACACCTCTATGGCTATTGAAGCAAATAAAATACATGTCAAGGTCCAATACGATAAGTCTATATGTCATCGGTTGTACGTTGAGGGTGACTTGGTCCTTTTATATGATCAAGCCAAAGAACCATTGGGGGAGGGAAAGTTCAAACCCATGTGGCATGGTCCCTATATCGTGCGACGTAT
This sequence comes from Picea mariana, assembly GCA_032191745.1. Taxonomy (NCBI): domain Eukaryota; kingdom Viridiplantae; phylum Streptophyta; class Pinopsida; order Pinales; family Pinaceae; genus Picea; species Picea mariana. Next base: position 114,378 of record JASDQU010105280.1, read on the forward strand.
CTTAGAAAAAGGAGCCCATTAATTAGAATATTATGAAGGGAACATGTTGGCTAAGCCCAGGAACGGGATCTACTTGAAAAGATACTACATTTGAGCCCCAGGCCTTGGCATAACTCTTTGTATACTAATGTAATTTAGTTTATATATCTTTTCCCCTTATTTTTGTCTTCATCTTGCTTATCAATTTTTCCCTTGGTTGGCATATCTCAACAGAGTCTTCGGTCTACTTAGGATTTGCAAACGAATCCAGTTGTCATACATGGAACTCAGCTTCCGTCGCTTGGGTTTTTTACTCACCCGAGGGTCTACTTGTGTCTTCAAGTGGTGTATGCCTAGTTCCATCCACAAATAATGTGGCCAAATATAGCGTGGTTATAGAACTTTTGCGCGATTCCATTTCACATGGTATTCATTCTTTGGAGGTTAACCTGGATTCCCAGTTAGTAGTATGTCAGTTGACCAACAGTTACCATGTTTGTGACCCTATGTTACTATGATGATTCCTATGGGTATGCATTTTAGAACGATAGTTTGATTTTATTACTTATCATCACATACTTAGGAGTTCTAATTATGTATCTGATGCATATGCTAATTTCGTTTTAGATTGGAATTTGTCATATAACTAAAGCGAAGAAAACATTCTCATAAATGTACACACTGTAACATAAGTAAAGCCGAAGAACCATGTTTTTATATATATTTCAAAAAATATGATGTTTATAGTACAAAATTGGGGCTAACAACCCTCAATACACATATACAGTTGATAATACAAAATCCATGACATCTATGACTGTGGCACTGGATGTGTGTCATGATAACAAACTACAACATTTGTGAAATGACGAAAGAGTCACACCCAAGATCTAGGCACGCCAACCACCTACCGCTGCATAGCCTCCGACAAATCCTCTACCTGAACCATCAAAATCCTTTGTGTCAAATGAGACAAGTTACCCTACACATTTATAATGAATCTCTCTGCTTCTCCTCCTACCTCATCACCTCCTCGGTGCCTTCGATGATGTCTTGGAAGCCCGTCCGACTGTCGTGGAGCTACTTCTGCGTCACATACGTGTCTAGTTAATACTTAAACATCATCCAAAAATATTTGTGTTTCCTATACAAAAATACAAAAAAATAAAATATTTTAAAAACTTTGACATACCTATA
>JASDQU010105280.1:115672-125868 GCA_032191745.1 Picea mariana
ACCTCCCCCCTGTCGTCTCATCACCTCGGTCCACCATTCCATGGCTAGATCATGAGGTCCTCAAGGAATGATCTCAACTCTAGGTCCCAAACTTGGAACCCGCTCGGAGATAAAGATACACAAGATGGAAGAAAACTCGAAGTTCCTCTTACTACCCTATTTGCATTCTGTCAACTAGCTCTTTATATTAGCCAGTAGCAAGGTGCACCAATCATACATCGTGGGTCTCAAGCATTCTATGGAGTATAACATAAGCGACCTCGATGCCTGGTGCAATGAAGATGATATTTTGATCCAGGTCAAAATGAGGAAAACAATATTGAGGTTTAGATTGTTTATCGCTCAGATGGGGATTTGACTCCCGACCTTCTCAGTCCCTACAACTATCTTCATACCACTCCTAGCTCCTCGAGATTTGAGTTTCACCACCTCACCTGGATGCGACAACCTCGTCAAGAAATAAATATCCTCGACTTCAATAATTAATGGTTTCCCATCAAGGTTGAATATCTCACTGTCTGCATCCCAGTAAACCACGAGAAACTATAGCAACCTCACTTGGGCCCTCATCCCTTTGAGTGCCCAAAACTTATACAACCCACATATTTTCAAAGCTAATTGGTCCCTCAAATATCTTTCCACAACAACATATACCTCCTCATGTTCCCTTTGTTGGATTTACTTCACACACACCTAGGATTTATTTTTCCTAAGGTTTTTTCTTGTTTATTATTCATAATTAGTCATTATGCAGTCTCCTATATTTTAGGGGAAAATATTCCACCTGAAGAATATTCTCTTTCAGCTGACACTTCAGTTTGACTAGTTGAGTTGAGTTTATATGTTGCATTGGTTTTTTCACCATGAAACATTAGGATCATCATCATCTAATGCACACTTTCCTTGGGATCATCACCAGACCGGCACATTACCCTTGATTTCCTGAGTTAATTCCTCACTACTCTTTGTTTAGTCAGTTAACTGAAGACTAGTTGACTAGTTAACTCAGCTAGGTGGCAGTTCACTCCCGTAATTGCCTGAGATACTAGACTAGGTGGCATTTTACTCCCATAACTACTAGTGTGTGTCCAGATCACTCTAGACCACCATTATGGCTCATTAGTTACTCATGTATCCTATATCTATTGTAAATTATTCACTCTTTGAGTGTGGAATACAGTTAATGAGAATTATTCCATTCTTTCCCTCCTTCTTCTTCTTTCTCAATTTCTCTCTATAAATGTGTGTAGCATTTTCTAGCTAGATCTATTCTATGTAGGTTCAACACATTTACACCCTTTCCCTCCACTCTATCACCATCCTACAAGAGAAACATCACTTTTTGAGTTAGAAACCATCAAAAACATTGTTTACGGACATATACGTGGGTTGCATCATTCATAGTCGTGTATAGGGTTGAGTATACATTGGTTGTCTTTTAGACAGCTGTGTATAATCATGCGTATATGCAACCTGATGAATGGTAGCCTGCGTACACCTAAACTTTTAATTTGCACCCTAAATAACTTAAAGATTCAAACCTAAATACAAAATGCAATCCACTAGAAAGAAATAGGAGGGGAAGACGAATCACCTGGTCCAGACGGTCACTTGTTCTGTCACTCATAGCTCCCGCAGTCACCAGTTGAAGATCGGAGGTAATTTGGTACAAAATCCACTATTTGGGTAAAAAAGTCAAATGGCATAGTAAAATTTGGTTTTTGTTAATATTTATAGCAATTTTTACCCACTTTGCATAGTTTCGGATAATATTTTCGCCTAATGGACTAATATAGCAGTGGATTGAGTTGGTTTTTGTAGTTTTCGCCAAGGATTATTGTAGGTTTTAGCGTTATGTCGATCGCTCATAACTGCAGACGGGTATTTTCACTACCCAACATATAGGATAGGTATTCATTCTATCATTCACACTTGCATCATCCTATAACTGTCAATCATATGCCTTAGGTACAAACCCATTTTTTAGCGACACAAAACTTTCTATCTGATATTAGAAGTGTCGTTATCAAATGGTAGAGACTTTCCAAACATGGGTACCCTAGTTAGACCCTCTGCTTCATTTGGCTCCCATGCAAAGATTTTTTCCATAGGACCGAGAGTCCCTTATAGCTAATACATGACTTTATGTTGAACCTCATTTCTCACTCATAAACATGTTGACCTATACCTAGAGGACTCCTAAGTGAGTTTGATTTAATCTCTTTTTCGACTCATTTTCAAAAAGAGAAAATATTGTCGAGTGAACTTGTCTCTTTCACACCTGTAAATTGGATTTGAAAGGATGTCCATTTGGTACAACTTTATCCCTTTTTCAAAACCAAGTAGACTAAGATTATGAAAAAGGACATTTTTTGGTGTTAAGTTGTGATTGCATCTCATGACCTTGCTTGCAGTATTGAGCCTATTGTTGGTCTTGCTTTGCATTATAAACCATTTTCCTTAGCAGTTTTTCATCCTCAACCAAGAAGAGACTTGTTTATATCCTTTGCAGCTTGACACCCTATACCTAGGAGGGAACATTCCCCTAACTGTCCATCTCCCACATGCACCTCCTTACATTGAGCATAGGTATGTTCCACTACTAGAACTAGTTTTTCTTACTTGCGACACTCATTTCCTCCTCTGTATTGTAGCATTTATTTGACCATGAAAACATAAAAAAATACGGGAGGGAAGGGAGTATTATCTTATATTGGCAGCAGTTGTGTCTCCTTTGAACAAAGAATTTTTTTTTTTGAGTCCACTTATCATCATAATTTTGGTTTTAGCATGGCCTTAGGAAGTTGAGCTCGTTATAGAGAGTTTACTCCTCTGACTGGTTACTCTTCCAGTCCCTATGAAGAGTTTTATTGATGCCTCCTGCATCTCATAGTTTCATCATTGATTATGTGTTTCCAGAGTCTTCCATATGTCTCACGCTCTTGTTCAAAGGATGTCTATCAACCTGTGTTGGCCATTCCTCAAAAATCTTGACTTTGCATGTCGGCCATACCATCAGTTTGTCTCTGAATCACATGAAGTTGTAGTCCTATTAGCAACCCTGGTCCTACTTTCCTCATTGGTAGGTAACCTTGAACCCAATAGTCAACAATTCATCATTGGTCGTTGACTAGGTGGTTTCCCTTGTGTCCGACAAAAATACATCTATTCACACATTGGGATTCGTGTAGTGTCTTGGATGCCATTAGCCTTTTTGGTGGTTTCCTTTCCTTTGTCAGCATTTTTCCTCATTGGCTTCTATTCAGAGGGTATTTTCTGTGTACCTCTTGCACCTGGCACACGCAAAAGACGCATAGGGTCATTGGTTCATGAACATGTTCTTCGTCCGATTTCCTACAAATCATTAAGCTTATGATTTGCACCTCGTGTTGAATGATGAGAGATGCCTTAATTATCTCCTTTCAATGGGTCTACTTCCATCGACTTCAAATCATCTATTCTGGAGACGAGACCTAGAGTCCTATGAGTACCTAGAGGCTTGCAGTCATTAGTGGTAGGTTGTCTTGCCATCAACAGTTGGGAATACATCAATGTCTTCTGATTGATGGATTCTTCAAGTGTTCAACCCCAACTCCTTTATTCACACTTGTAAGAATGTACTTGGTGCCTTGATACCTACTTTCATCATCGATAGGTAGTCTCGCGTTTGTTAACGGTATACCTCAATGATCGTTAATCAAACAAAGTCTCATTGTGTTCGACCTCAACTCCTTTATTCACACGATGTGGACTTGCACCTTTGGTGGATTGTGTAGAAGACTTGAAGACATCATTTTGTAGCCGCAGATTTCCTGAGTTGTTTCTACCTTTTCATTGGACCAATACCTGTGTGACTTCAGTGATCATGGGAGATCAAATTGTACTCCATTGTATACATATATCTTCAGATTGATTTTGAGACTGGTTTTACTAGGCCTCTTTCATGACTATGACAACCTTTGGCATGTAACCACATTTGTATTTGCCTATTCATGGCCATGGACAATTGTTTGGTATATTTTTACATGGATCTACAATGTAATTCAAATTGGCATCCATGCATGCAAAGTCAATACAGATTGTAATGAGCAACTAGTTCTTCCATCTGGGACCCCATTACTCCACTTTTGGGTTTTTATAATGTATTTTGGCCATCGCAGATACTCCTCTAACCTCACACCTTAGGGGGCATATGTTATAGAAATATTTTTCTCACCCCATGCAATCTTATGCAGAGGGTCTTTTTCCATTTCCCTATGCAGACTTGAAGTCCCTTTTTGCAAATCCCAGAGCTAAAAACATAATTTTTCCACATATTCATGCCCTACCTATATTGCAGCATGTGTATACACAGTTTGCACCACTATATCCCATGTAGATCGAGAATTGTGCCCAAAATTGAAAAATGGTGTCAGAATTCCATGTCATGTCATGAGATCAATGATCCTTGGCCTTCCATATACTGGAAAAATTCTGACTCGGCCCTTTAGTTCCACTTGAAGGATATAAATGGTCCAAATCCGAGCTATGGAAAAGAGGTGAAAGAATTCAACTTTGAGAGCAAAGTTACTCTGGAGAAATTATTCACTTCACATTGAGTCTGCATCCCTTTTTCCTTTAGGTCTGAACACATTGTTCAACCTCCAAGATATTCCCTTATTGATTGAGAACTTCATTATCTCTCTTATATGAGCTTTCATTTGGTGGAGGATTGAAGTGGTGGAGGCCCAGCTAGAAGGAACTTAGATTCTCAGTTCCGAACCATGTTGACATGAAAGTTTGTAATTAAATCACTTATGTTGATCATATCTTAATAGAAATATTGTTTTCTCGTCCAATTAATATCGTGCAAATATTTGAATTATTATTCCATGGGCGTATTTGTTATGAATGTTAATGGATTACGCTATTGAATTTGCTAACATCATATATTATCACCATATGCTTGTGTTTCTTGGTTGTTGAGGACTAGTTATAGGTATATTGATTTGGGTCAAGGGATCAACGGTGGTCTTCATCGAACGTCTAGATGAGGTAGTCCTTTTATCTTGTCTTGTTAGCATGTTTTCTTATATAGCATACTTTATATTAGAGTTGACTTCTGCAGTCATTTCCATCTGTTGTGGTTTACCCCTAACCACAGAGATATTTTCCTCGTAACATTAATTATGCAATTAGAAATATTTCCTCATTCTCAGCAACCATGCTTCTGCATATTCTCTCTTCTTATTCTCTCCATCAAATTATGGTGGCTTGATCTTTCTGAGCTCCCCTTGAAAGATATATGACCCATGTCTCCTCCTATGATGTCTGACAGGAGACATACTTAGGTTTCTTTCTGAAATTGAACGTGCATATCCTCTTCTATTAAAGTGCTCCGGGGAATGATTATGTTGATGTATTCTAACACTCCTTGATTGTCTTGATCCTCCATGATCATTATTCCTATCATGAGACCTATATACTTCTACTTTCCTTGTACTAGCTTCTTGTTTTGTACCAAACTATTTGTTGACTTTATTCTGCATCATATTCATACTCTATATTATCTCCTCTTGAACTTTCATAATATTTTCATTATCTACCCTATATCTCTGCACTTGTCTTTGCATGCTTCTCATAGTTACATGCTCCTTCCTACCTCTTCTTCCATTAGACGTTGTCTCAACATTTCTCATGATGAATTGTAGCCCTATGAATTATTTTTCATGGTTGTAATACCCTTGAGAATATTTCATACCTCTAATTCTCATATAGTAACTAGGTTTTTCTTTCTTGTACCTTTAATTATGTAAGAATGTGCATGCAACAATTGTTGTTATAATTAAGAATATTTCAATTTATTTATTAATTAGATTAGAAGTCATTCCCCATTTCACATTATGAAGAAAAAAATGCACTAATCCAAATTCTGGGTTAATATGTGGCTTCTCCTCCTCAATACCTTTCTAGTACTATTCATTTTCTTAAATTTGAGCTCTGAGTTGAAAGTTATGGTCTCTGAAAGTTTATATTGTTTCTCATTTTTACCCATGTATGTTATAAATGTATTCTTTCTCTTCCTTCAAATTTTTATGTAACCAGGTACAAAATATAGTGCCATGGATATCTTCTATGGTCCATGGGCTTTCTACAGACTATTGTTCCCCAAACATACCTTTGAGTAATGAGCTATTCTCTTTAGAAGTAAATTGGTACCAAAAATATACCCTCTACCATTTTGGTTGTAACTTTCTCATATGAGCTTTGTTTTGTGCCCGAAATAGCTCTTTGGAAATATATCGCTAGATTCTTTCATTTAAACTACAAATATTGTGTGTACCATAGGTACAAATTTTTCTATAGGTTTTTCATCCCCTAAAAATGTTGTTTAGGGAATCAAAATTCCCCTGCAAGTTCACGACCTTCAAAATATGGAACATTTCGTAGAAAATTGACTATTTTACTATTATAACCATATTTTATTTGAGTTTTCAATCTCTAAATAAGACGAAATGTTTTTTTTATATATTTTAAACCTTCCCTATGCCCGTGGATGAATATACACTATCTATATTCAACTTAAAGCAATCCACATTGTTGATTTTCCAACACTACATTGATGATCAGAGATCGACTAATTTCTTTGGTAAACAAAACTTGCTTTCCAATTTCACTGAACCCTAATCATCGACCATTTCTCTTGGAAAACCAATTTTATTTTTATTTTTTTCCCACAAATATCACCTAACCCTGATCATTGACGATTGACCATCAATGAATTTCCTTGGCAACCAACTTGTTTACAAATTTCATAAAATCCTGATCATCAGAGGTCGAACATCATCCATCTCTTAGATGACATGCCATAACACATTAATGTTGAATTGGAATGACACGTGGATGCTAACGTGGAAATATGGTTGACATGGAAACACACGTCATCCTCCTCCTATCATTCATCGATGACCAACCATTTATTTTGGATGATCAAAACACTTCTTTGACTCCATCGATCCGACCATCGACCATTAGATATTTCTGTTGGAAAACAAAAAATCTTCAATGATCTCACTGATCAGATCATCGATGATTAGCAAATTATTTTGGCTGAATTTAAAACACTTTTATTATTTTTTCGACTTGACCATTAGCCATTGATGATTCCTCTTTGTTAACTCCAATACTGAGAAATTTTCGACCAAAATCAAGATGAATCTAGACCGTCGACCTCCATTCAAAATGATCTTGATTGTTGATCCATTAAAATCATCCAACTCTTCTGATGAGTCTCGACTATTGATTTACTTCACTTTCCCAACTTCCAAAATTGAATCTCGAATGTCAATCTGCTTCATTTTCCCAACTATCGAAAATGAATCTCGACCGTCGATTTGCTTCATTTTCCCACTGCCAAAAATGAATCTCAACCGTCAATTTTCTTCATTTTCCCAATTGCAAAAAATGAATCTTGATCGTCGATTTGTGAGACTTTTCCAAACTCTGAAAAACTTGTAATTTTTAAATTCAATTTATGATGAATCTGGGCTATTGATCTCAAAATTAAACAAAATCTTGGTCATCAATTCATCAAACTCTCCCAGCTCTATCGACCACCATTAGAACGTTAATTTTAGACCTTCCAATTCAAATGTAACTCTACAATCCTATCGATTGACACCATTAAACCTTTCTTTGATGACTATGATGAAAATCCAACCTAAATTTTCTCACAAATTGGGGTTTTCACTATGTTTCATAATTTTTCCCCACATCTGTTAGGGATAGAAAAATCTGTAATAATGAATTTTACAAAATCCATGATGGTCCTTGGTGCATACAGGTCTAATGTTGAACCAAAATATCTGATAATACTCTATAATGCACCCATCCCTAAGATGGGTCACACCATTGATAAGAAGATCTAATAAAAAAATTTGATACCAAATCAGATGCGGAAATAGCACACAACATGACATTCTATCTCATGTGATTGTTCATGCAAATTAAAAATGTAAATACAATTAATTAAAAAGAGTAGAAAAATATATAAACACATACAACAACATTCAACCACATAAATGGAAATTTAGATGCATAATTCTACTCACGGCAAGAATTATTAACCAAAATAACTCAGTGTAAAACTCATAATGTCTATATTAACATTTAACACAAATAAACAAAACAAATAAGAACATTTATCTTATGAAATATGCAACATGTTGTAGAGGGCGTATGTTCCTCCCAACCGTAGAATTTTTGTTCAAGTTCTCAATAGCAAGTCACCCTCAAGTTGGGGCTATGAATCCATAAGAGACAGTGGTCCCTAAGGCTGGCTAAATTCCCCCTCACAGTAGAAAAATTTCCACAACTAATTCTAGTCCACCCTATATCTTCCCCACAACCTAGGAATGGTATCCCCCTTCACTACTCACAATCCATCTAGCCTTCCCACTCCCCTTCATGTATTCAACATAGGTTGGATAGGAAATCTCTTTGTAGGGACTATAAGAATATACGGTTGCAACGCGAATTCTAACATTAGAAAAACACTTGATTCTCTAGACAAATTATTTAATAGAATATTACTCATGGGTCCACATCCTCTCCTCCCATGAAATTACAGCTCCAAAAATCTACCATACATGCCCACTATGGTTTCCTGTTGATTATTTGGGTTGGTTGTCATTGATGTCAACCCTTGAAGAAAGTTTGGTAGCAAATTTCGATAGCACAAAGGTTTGGGTAATGGACCCAAGTTTGTTTGATGGATAATGGTATAATTTTTTATATATTTGTAGGTAAGACTATTCCATATGGATAGTACATGTCATGTCATTTTCGGTGGTATGTGGAATGCCACATAACTCCTCATAGTTAGAGAGTTATGGCCATGTGAAGTTGGAGAAAGGTTTGGGTAATGGACCAAAGTTTGTTTGATGGATAATGGTATGATTTTTGATATATTTGCAGGTAAGAATATTCTATATGGATATTACATTTCATGCCATTCCATTGGTATGTGGAATTTTACATAACTCCTCACGGTTAGAAAGTTATGGCCATGTGAAGTTGGAGAACCCTCACGAGTCATCTAGAAGCCCCAAAAGGTCAAAGTAGTCAAAGTGGTTTAAGATATTTTAGAAGGTAAATAATAAAGTGAAGTGATGATTGTACTATAAGTCAACGTGAATACAAAATAAATTATTTGAATAATAAATTGAATGGAGAAATTATTAAGTGGACAAGTGGTTAGAAGTGGGTTAGCCCTAAAATAAGGAAAGTGGTTTAAGATGGTTAGAAGGTAACCCCTTGACGTAAAGTGAAGTGATGAGTGTACTATAATTCAAAGTGGATACAAAATAAATTTTTTAAATAATAAAGTTAATGGATAAATTACTAAGTGGACAAGTGGTTAGAAGTGGGTTAACCCTAAAATAAGGAAAGTGGCTTAAGATGGTTAAAAGGTAACCCCTTGAGGAAGCTACATAAAAGTATAAATAAGAGGCAAGGCTCTCTCATTTTAATCACACTTGAGCATATTGAATATCTACCAGTGACTGAGGTAACCAAAGGATATCTAAGCCAAATTTCAAAGGGAAGGTGAAGTAAAGAAGGCTAAAATTCAAGGGAGGATAAATTCTTTTGATGATGCTTTCTAAGGTATGTTATTTACAGGTCATCTCACAATTTTTGCAATAATTTTTTTTCTAGAATTATTCAAACCGTGAAATTGGGAGTCCATTGAGGAAACATATCCAAGTAGTTGTGATACAAATTTCAGCTTGTGCATCGTTGTATTTTTGGAGTTACACACCGTGGAAAATAGGGTTTGTGGCTAGTGTTGAAACTAGTCTAAAACAGGTGTTTCGGGTAAAAACGTCATAAATTATTCATAACAGATCCAAATTCAGTAAGACCAAATGTATTGGTTATATTATAGTCCGTGTTATTATTTGTACAATTTTCAGATCCCTACGACAAATATTCCGTGCAGAGCACTCTCTACAAGTTAGCTCTCTATAATAAGCCAAAATTCAACAAGTTATGTCATTTTTGCTATAATTCATTTTCTGAGAGGTTCCAAGTAGTGAAATATGGAGGAATTGCATAAAACAAATTTAATAACATTGTGTATCATTTTTAGATCTTTATTCATTACATGTACATAGTTATGATTATTGCAATTTAGGGTTTTTGACTAATCCAAAATT
>JASDQU010105280.1:133022-147885 GCA_032191745.1 Picea mariana
CCCCTCTCGGTAATCCAACATTTCCTTCAAGCTTCATCACTCAAAACTCTCTTGCTATCCACAAATCTCCATGTAAAAACTTATCTCCATGTAAGAACTTATCTCCATGCAAAAACATGACTGTCTAATTCTACCCCCTCTACCCATACAAATTTCCTCTCTTTTTCTTGCATGCTTGAATTACACTCTTCCCCAAGTTGATTGTACTCATCCCCCATTCTCTCAATAACTATGGGATGCGACTTATCACACCCACCCTCTTACATGAATTCAATGGTTGGATTTGGAAACACTCAATCAAAAAATGGAAGGTTCATAGTAAGGATACTTTAGAAAGAAACTGTTTGGGTTTAATAGACATGGGTAAACTCTCCCCCTTGGACCCCTTCGCTCTCTTGTGGAAACTAATCCCCCAAATATCCATCCTTTTCCATCTTCAGTTGGAGATACATTTATTTATTTTATTCAATTTGCATCAATTACATATTGCATCGCTTGTCCTGCGACCATACATCACATTTACAATACACATCGCTAGTTTGGGGTCTGAAAACAGGGATGATACACATATAGAGGGATCTGTACATAATTTTTGTATTCCTAAGAATATGCTAGTTTATCTATACTTGAAATAATTCCATTTTTCAAAGGTATAATAAAAGATGTTGGATTCATCCAACGAATCACCATTTGCTGAGTGCACAACACACCCTAAAATTTTAAAATTTTGGGTACCACGTTTTTTAGAATTTTGCAAGTAGTTTCACATTTGCATGTTGTATGCATTTTTTTAATGATCTTGTGCATTTAATATTGTTCAAAAAATATGTTTAACAAAGATTAAAAAGGAGAAACTAAATTTCAAATTCCTAAGTAATTTTGACTAAGAATGACTCTTATCAGCAAAGCGAAATAACCTTCATCATTGAGCCAAAGTCACTTTTGAACATCGATAAATATCATTGGATGAAATTCACTTGTGATCACTGAAAATAATCAATGGGTTAAAGTAAATGGTAGGTTCCAACGCCAAGGTGAAAGTGATGGATTAGCATTGATTCCAAAGAGGTTTCACATCTATGAGAAAGTAGCATTCATGCAATGAGGTAAAAGTGGAATTCAATGGCCGACCCATGAGTGAAATTAAAGTGTCGGTTATAAATTAGAATGAAGTTGTTGATATGTTCAAGTGAAATCATTTCTCCAATCAATGGCCATTGTCTATCACCTAGCACTTTGACAAAGAAAAATGTTGAATGATGATAGCAATGAAGAATGGTATTCTAGCATCGATGAGGGGTTTCATTGGGTAATTTAGGATTTTATGTGACACTAATGAAGGACCAATCAATGATCTCATACTGCATGGTTTTTTAGATGCTATAACATCGCTCTCTAGAAATCAATTTGCAATCATTGATGAGGTAAGGTTTTGAAAACAAGAAGTGATTTGCAATTGGTGATACCAAATTTAATCATCATTAATTTGTTAGTTTGTTGGAAGAAATATCCAATCAACATTTAAATTTGATGATTTGAATTTCCAATCGTCCATTAAGTGTAATATTTCAATGATACAATCGACTTGTGTTTAGATTAGTAATTATTGTGCTTGATTTGTGTAACTTAATTATAAATATGAACTCTAATTTGATGATTGACTCATTTGTTGCATGCATTCAAGAAGGTAGTGTCAGAGTGGAGTGGTTCATAGTATAACTCCTTTCCTGAGAGTTTAGTGGCTTGAGAAGAGAGCCTTAAATTATTGGTTCAAAGTGTGTAGTAGAGGTTGTATGCAATTGTGCATTTTGTGAGTACATTGTACTGGAATTCTCGCTAGAATTTTAGAGAATTCACACCTGTAGTTTTCATTTGCAAGTTTCCTGAGTTTTTTTTCATCACCATAGGTAAGTATCTAACTGCAATGTCTAAAAACAATTATATTGTGATAGGGATAAGTTCACCATCCAAGTTTTATGTAATTTTCTAATAGAAGAAACTTTTTGTTTTATGTTTTAATAATTTCATTCAAAAATTATTTTGTTTAACTTCCAATGCTATGCTCTGTTTCAAGTTAACATCATTGTTGAATAAATTATTAGTGTAATGGTTGGTTATTAATGAATTTTTTGTTTACCTCTTACTTGGTCCATTTACCATTTGTAAATGGGAATTATGCCTCCTAGGAAAACTTCTCTCAAGACATAACCTAAATTTCCAAAGGGGAAAATAAAGGAAATAGGGAAGGATTCTCAAAAGATCTCACAAACATGGATACCATGGAAAAGGATTATGTGCTTGTTATTCAAATTCCTAACCCTAGAGAATGTATATTTTAACCTTGTACAATATTTTACTACAAACATATTTTCAATAAAAGAACAAAAAATATACAATGGAAAATACACACATTACACAGAGATTTTTCCCCTGGAAACCCAAACCGATAAAACCAACATATTATATATTCATTCATAGTGATACATTGTTTACAATACAATATACATATAGGATCTAGTGGAATCCAAAACCATAACCCAATGACCTGAATTAGTCAATTACCCTAATTCCTTAACCGAAAATAGAAAACCATCAACAAAAACCATGTGCCGAAAAAACACCCAAAAATGGACATGAAAATCGAGGTGACATGAAAAACAAGGAAAAAATGTGACACGTTTCCTAAGGCAAAAAAAATTCTCAGGGGAGTTTCCCCCAACTCCCTGCATGCCCAACACAACGTAGCATACACTAGAGCTTGTTGTGAAAAGAATATAAAACATACCCAACATTCTCCCACTTGTTGTTTTCTTTTCATACAAGGGGTTACAGGGTTACATAGTCAACAATCCATGGCATCAATGCCCATGGACCCTCTACACAAAGAGAACTTTTTGTTTCTCACTTATTTTGTTAATGAATCTACAACATTCTTCAAAGTGTCCACCTTCATCAACAACACTTTATTTTCTTCAACCATGTCTCTCACACAGTGATATTGAATATCAATATGCTTTGTATTTGAATGATAAGTCGGGTTATTTGCCAGAAAAATTGCACTCTGACTGTCACAATCTATCCTTACATCTTGTTGTACCAACCCAATACCTAAACATAATCTTTGTAACCATATTACTTTCTGTCTTGCATGATTGGATGCCATGTATTCAACTTTTGTAGTTGAAAGTGCCACTACATCCTATCTTTTGCTCATCCAACTGATTTCTCCTCTAAACAGGTTAAACATGTACCCGCTTGTAGATCTCATATGATCCATATCTCCATCACAATATGCATCCACAAATCCATGTATGTCCAACATTCTGTTCAATCTTGGTCTTCCTTGCTAGCACAATCCATAACTAGCAGTGTCGCGCAAATATGTGAAAACCCTTTTTATTGTTGTCCAATGTTCCTTCCCTAGTTTTGACATATATATGCTCAAAACTCCCACTGCATGTGCAATGTCCTGCCTATTACAAACCATTGCATACATCAAACTAACAACTGCACTTACATATGGAACATGAGGCATGTGCTCCTCCTCTTCCTGTGTCTTGGGAAAATGATCCACAGATAACTTTACACCAACAACAATAGGGGCCTTGACCAGTTTACATTCCTGCATATTAAACTTCTGCAATATTGTCTCGGCATATTTTCTCTGATTTATCCAAGGTTTCCTCTTTTTCCGATCTCTTTTAATTTCCATTCCCAAAATTAAATTTGAAGCACTAAGATCCTTCATGTCAAATTTAGACGACCACTAAATTTTCACATCCTAGATAATCTCTTTGTTGTTTCCTATCAACAACATGTCATCCACATACAAGACCAAATAAATCAAATGATCACCAATTAATTTAAATACACACAATGATCCTCTTTTATTCTTGTGAAGCCAAGTCCCAACATACAAGTATAAAAAAAATTATACCACATCCTTGGTGATTTTTTTAAACCATGCATGGACTTTTTCATCTTGCATACCAACTCCTTCTTTCCTTCCACAACAAAACCTTCTGGCTTCTTCATATATATTTATTCTTCCATATCCCCGTGTCAAAATTTTGTCTTCACATCCATCTGTTCTACTTCAAAATCAAACACAGCAGCAACATATAACAGAAACATAATAGAATTTAACTTCGCAACAGGAGAAAAAATCTCACCAAAATCAATTCCCTCAACCTAGGAATAACCCTTTGCTACTAACCGATCTTTGTATTTCTCCACTTCACCTTCTACATTCAACTTCTTTTTAAATACCCATTTGTTTCCAATGGGATTTCTACCAGTCAAAAACTCCACTAGATCCCAAGCCCCATTCTTATCCAAGGATGTCATTTCTTCATCCATGGCCTTTTTTTAGAGTTTTCCATCCTCTGAATTCACTGCCTCCCTGAAAGTTCTAGGATCATCATCAGTAATAGACAAAGAAAAATTTGACTAGAAATCAGATGGAATATACCTTTTCAGTAGCCTTCTTTATTGAACCGATATCCTCAATACTAGAGTATGGGGATCTTCTTCTTCTTATTCATGTTCTTCTGTAAAGTCTGATTCATCATCCTTTAAATCAAACTTAGTTTTTTGTGGTTCTTCCTTACTTGGTAGGAATTCTTGTTTAAAAACATCCTTCATTTCTCTAAATACCACATCTCGGCTATGCACAACCTTCATAGTTTCTGGGTTCCAAAGCTTATAACCTTTGAGACCATCTTTATACCCAATAAAGATACACTTTTCATCCTTCTTATCTAGCTTACTCTTGTTTTCCTTTGGAACATGAACATATGCCTCAAATCCAAATACCTTGAGATGTGTGAGAGAAGGATTCTTACCAGTCCATACCTCTTGTGGATTATTGTCATCCAACACCGATGAGGGTGATCTATTGACCAGGTAACATGTAGTACCCACTACCTCTACCCAGAATTCTTTCCCTAACCTGGCACCACTGAGCATGCACCTTGTTTTTTCCATCATATTCCTATTCATCCTTTCTGCAACTCCATTCTGCTAAGGTGTATATGGAGTAGTATTTTTCCTTACTATAATGCACTTATTACAAAATTCTTCAAATTCATTATCGCAAAACTCTCCGCCATTATCTTTCCTCAACACCTTAATTCTTTTCTCTATTTGATTCTCAAAAAGAGCCTTAAACACTTTAAACCTGTCAAAGACTTCATATTTCTTCTCGAGGAAATATGTCCAATTATTTCTCAAGAACTCATCTATAAATGAGACATAGTACATATATTTTCCCAATGATGGAATCGACACAGGTCCAAACACATCACTGTGAACTAGCTATAAAATTCCTTCTACCCTCGTTGCACCAGAGGGTAATCTTACATTATTTTTCTTCCTATATACACAATGTTCACAAAAATAAAAATCTAGAGAGCAGTTAGACATACCTTCAACCATACCTTTACCATGTAGTAGTCAAAGACCCTTCTCTCCAATATGCCCCAGTCTTTGATGCAACATCATAACCTTTTCTCCCGAGAATGTAGGAGTTGTTTATTCTTTAAATCCAATATCAGGAACAATGGAACTTTTACACCCATCACTAACAGTTCTTCCTTGCAGCTTATACATAGTTCCAAACCAAACTCCCTTCAACAACACCATTGCTCCTCGAACCATCCTACACGTTTCCTTTTCAAATATTTTTTTTACCCCTGCATCGTCCATTTTTCTTACAGAAATAAAAATTTTGGCCAAACCTGGGATGTGAATAACACCAGGTAGTTTTCTAATCCTTCCATATATTAGACTCAACTTCAACTTTTCTCATCTTATGATTATGGTTGTCGAATCATCACCTAGGAAAACAATACCTCCATCATACCTTTCATATTCACAGAACCACTCCGTGTGGGGAGTCATATGAAAGGATGCACCTAAGTCAACCAACCATGCCTCATGATTTGCATGTGTGCTTGAAGAAGCCAAGTACAAATCCCCTCCTTCTTCCTTGGAGGTGTTTTCTTCTATAGAAGGAGCTTCCTTAGATCCCTTCTTTTTCTCAATTTTGGATCTACACTGTTTCTTGTAGTGCCCTTCTTTTCCACATATCCAACATACCCTTACAAAATTTACAGGAGATTTAGATCTACCCTTATCCTTAGATCTCCCACTTGAGGACTTAGATCTATTTATTTCTTTGGAGTGTCCTCTTGAAAATAATGCGTATGTGCTCTATCCTTCCATGTTCTTTTGTCTCATCCCCTCCGACAACAAGGATGATACCACTTCATGAAACTTCAAGGAAGTTGTATTACTACCTATGGATATAACCAAACTATCCCATGAGTCTGGTAAAGAGCACAATAAACCGATACACATGTCTTCATATGAAATTTTAATCTCAACTAATACTAACTAACTTACCATAGTATTGAAGGCATTCAAATGATCTTCCACTGAGTCTCCATCTTTCATCCTCATGTTATACAACTTCTTTCTTAGGAATAGTTTATTTACTAGGGACTTATACTAATACAACTTCCCCAACTTATCCCATAAATATTTGGTTGTATCTTCCTCTGACACATTCGGTAATACTAAATCTAAGAGACGCAATCGGATTGTGATCTTCGCCTTTCGATCCAACTTTTTCTAGTCATTTGTTGAAGTTCATGTAAGTGTAGTACCTGAATCCACCATGATCCACTAATCTCTGTCCACCAACAAATATTCCATCTTGAGCTTCCATAACTCAAAACGTTTCCCATTAAACTTATCAATCTCCATTTTTGAACTTATCTTCATTTCCTTTCACCTAAAAAATCAATACCTTGTACAATATTTTACTACAAACATATTTTCAATAAAATAACAGAAAAGATACAATGGAAAATACACGCATTACATAGAGATTTTTCCCCTGGAAACCCAAACCAGGAAAACCATCATATTCTATATCCATTCATAGTGATACATTATTTACAATATAATATACATATAGGATCCATCGCCATCCAAAACCCTAACCCAATGATCTGGATTAGTCAATCCCCCTAATTCATTAATTGGAAATAGAAAACCATCGGCAAAAACCATGTGCCCAAAAACCGCCCAACAATGGACACAAAAATCGAGGCGATACGAAAAACAAGGAAAAAATGAGACACATTTCCCAAGGTAAAAAAAAATTGCAAATAATATAACACATACCCAATAGAGAATCAATTCTCAAACCATTTTTCAAAGATATTAAAGCAAGTACTGGATCTCAAATTCCTTTCCCTAATTGGAATGATTTTTATCAAAAAATCAAGAAAGACAATTATCCCAATGTTGTTCCTTATTCTGACCCAACCATTAGGGGAAAAGTGTTTATCAATTAGAAAATATCACCTGCACTCAGTGGTAGAGAGAGCATCATTTGTGCCCTATTCTAAGGTAATTGAGTGGATCATTAACCATACTAATCTTAATAAAAGCATGATTGTTAATGAAAAGGGGTAGTGTGTTGGTTCATTCTTGCCTAAGAAAGTGGAAAAATACTACAATATTGTTAAACTAGATTTGTACATCACAAATCCTTTTATAGATGATTTTTATGATAAACACGATGGAAGTAAAATTCTACTGGGTTGGTGGAGAGAATATAAAAGATTCTTCAACAAGGTATATGACAATTATGCTATCACTAATTTGAGGGAGCCCTACATGTATCTGATGGATTTAATTGCTAGGTTGTATGGAGAGTGATATTGTTCATGTTTCATAGATGCATGGTTAAATTTAGCTTATACCATGGTTATCATTGGTGGATTCTTCAATTGGGCGAACATTATCTCCAATCAAATCAATATCATTATTGAAAGAGCGCAAAAGGCTAAGGAAACACCTAGGAGTGACCATGCCTTCTATATGGCGTCATATGGTGTTAACAATATGTGTGAATCAAATGTATTCTCAACTCTTAATATCAGTTTACATGTTTCATAAATCCCCATCCATGTTTAATTTTAGACACTTCAGGAGAACAAGTATAAGAGTTCATAGTCTCCCATATATGACTTTTTCTCAACACCATTATATCAAATTATTTTTTGTAGAGAATGTCCTAGATTGAATGTTGAATAAAAGAGACCGATCAAATACATATTGGTATTTTCAAGAGGATTTGACTTATCTAAGGATTTATGGAGCAACTGAAACACCTCACTTATTTCCTAAGTATGTACCAGATAGGTTAGTTATTGGTGAAATAACTTATTAGATAGTTCTTATGGTATAAATTATTTATTATTCAAATAGGTATAAATTCTTTGGGACATAACTTTCTAAAGGATACAAAACACATTCGGAAATAGGTATAAATTCTTATGGTATAAATTCTTTGGGACGTCACTTTCTAAAGGATACAAAACACATAAGGAAATAATCAAGTGCTCTTATTGAGTAAATATTTTCTCTTGGGAGGTATTAGAGACATGATCCTAATGTTCTTGTAAAGAAACATTGTGATCTAATATATTTTTTTTGGCCATATAGTCATGATATTTTGGAGAATGAATTTTCATTCAAGAATGAAAAGGATTGGAATGAATTACTACTCAAATAACAACATCCTCATCTAGCAACTTTTTCTACTTTATCATTTAATGAACAAACGATAAAAAAAACTAGATATATAGTAGAAACAAAACACGTTAATAAGGAATCCAATGAATCCATAAGGTTGGAAGAAATAATATTGAAGAAAGAATCTAAAAGAATGGTTGTACAAGAGAAACAAGTGAGACAGTGACATGATCTAGAGCTATAGATAGAAAAAACAAGAGGAAATGAAAAGATGGCAAGAAGAGGAAGTTTCCCAAGAATATTTGGAAAATAAAAGAGAAACCTCTGAGGCTGAACAAAGGAGGAAAGATAAAATATAATAAGTGAGAAAAATTTTGGTCGATAAGAAGATAACCAAGGAAGCACTAGGTGAGTAACAGAAATCGATAGAGCATAGTTGAAGTCAGCCAAATGAGAAATAGTCTACAATTCCACCTAGTGAATTCATTCACTTGACTAAGGATGATGACATTATTTATAAAGTATATGATAAGGCTAAAATGTTTCTCCTAAAGTGACTAATCATGTTCAAGAGATAGTGATGGAGAAATTCTATACCCTAGGAAGTCTTGAGAACATCATATCATGGGGTGACTAGCCAACTCTAGAGCCCCTAGAGGAGGTTGTTGATTTGGATCCAATCACTTATAATCATTGAAGGCAAGGGATTATCAAAATAACATAGAAAATAAAGAGAGTGGATCTAGATAGTGTTATACAATGCACTACTGAAGAATCTTTAATGGACATTAAAAGAGATTAACTCAGTGAATTGGTTTCTATCGAAGTGGAAACTTCACATGCCACCATTGACAAGGAAAAACATGATGAGAGTGAATATGAGAGCATGAAGAAATAAATTGTTTTTCTTAAAAGATAGGTAGCTTACTAAAAAAGAAATCAATATGTTGTAACTAAGTTCATTGAAGGTATTCTCAAGGAGGATAAGAAGCATGTTAATATCAAAGAGAAATTTATAGGTAAAGTTATGGATCTTCAAGAAGAAACCATGCAATTTTCAGTGGCACACAAGGAAATATTAATATGGAATGTGAATCAAACCAAATTATAGGATGAAATAGAGCATATTAAATAAATTCAAGGATCTCGTAGGGGAGAATATCATGGAATTAAATCCTAACTGAATAAGGGTTAGCTAGAATGGATAAGGAAGTACGATATTGGGGAAAAATAGTTGAGGTGTCATAGAACCAAGTCAAAGAAGAGTGGTCGGCATGTGTTAAATTGGGGAGTCATGTGGTAGGAACCATGTCAAAAATACACCTTCGTATTTTCAGTTTTTCCAAGGAATTTCAGGAAAAAGAAGAAATGTTCACTAAATTCAAAGAAATCACTAGTAAAAGAGAGGCTCACATCAAAACCATAAATTCACTAGAGCGCAACCACATTTAGAAATTTCTTACCAAAGAAATCAGATAACTATTAGGCTAGAGTTAGTGATCCCAAAGTTAGAAAGATATGTTGAGAGATTCCGACAAGGGAGTATGAGTCTCAATTTATGGATGGATCAACACACTTTCCCTCACTTAAACTTATGTGAAGAATTATTTTAGCAGTGGGAAAGATATGATGCCAAACATGTAGACGTTAAGTCATCTAGTGGGACAGAACCATAGCAACATGCAATATTTAAGTATTTTTTTGTTGTTTTCTTTATGTTATTTTTAAGATCTAATTTTTCTTTTAAATTAGAGAATTGGCATGATAGGAAAGGGTCTTTTGGCTCTAAGGCGATAGTATACAATTGTAGAAATGAACTATTTTTAGCCAATTCATAATTTTTTTTGAGTTGGAGAATGTTATTTTCTACAGCTTCTGTGCATTTATTTATTTCTATGGATTATTCTACTATCGATTGAAATCTACAAGCGTATATTAAGAATTTTAATATTATTAAGTTATCTTATATGGTTGAATGAATTATTGGTTATTTTCAGTGAATCATTACTTGATTTCTGAGTTGTTTTTTTTATTTCCAGTTATCTATATATGAAATTCCTTTGGAATTGATTATTGGTATTTTATTGACATAATTTTCATCTCCTTGTTTCTAGTAGTTTTTGTTTCCTGATTATTATCATGAAATAATTTGTTCTTATACAAATTTCTTCCAAGACTATGAAAGGTTGTTGATTATTTTCATTGACCATTCCCATAGGATATCATGTAAAATATATTTCTTCCAATGCTTTATATTAGTTATTTTATTTCTTTAATCATATAAAAAAAAGATATAAAATATCACAGAAACATATATTTTGAAGAAACAACTTTTTTAAAGCCAATCAAATGATTTCCATACCATTAACCTGGAGGATCATTTTATACCAAATAGGGAATATTTTAATTTTTCCTCATCCTTGGGTTTAATCCCTATTGTCAAGAATTTGGAATCTATCCCCCTCAATGGAGTGGTGGGACATATAGTAATGGCCACACTTAGCCTCCCAAGGGTCACCTTAGGAATACCAGTATGGTACCTCTCTCCCCCATCACTTAATTTGTCACTGGAAATATTGTCACATATATTTATAAAATATTGTCACATATATTCCTCTCCCCCATGGGTAGTTTTTTAGGGTACAATCAAATATATATTCATCACATTGATCATTACAAAATTGTGTTCATGACACAATGGGGCACTTTTTCCTACCGTGTCATTCCCTCCAGTCTAAAAAATGTTGGATCCACATTCTAATGTGAAATTTATTAAGTCATTCATAATTTTCTCCATATTATCTTAGCTTACCTTGAAAAACCCACCACTCATTCAAAGAAACAATTTCAACACATCAAATACCTATGCACCATTTTCTTACAGTGCTAGAAGTATAATATACATTTGAAAACCCTTAAATGAATCATTCTCATAACCTCTAGTTTCATATTTGGATTCATCATCTCCTAGTGTCGAATTACAGTGGACCCACTAAAATTCTAAGCCATCAAATAAATACCCCTCCATGAACATTGCACTAGTTACAAAGATTACAGGGAAAGGCCAACTTTTTATGTCACTTCATTCCCAATTATATGACTTGCAGCCATGTATTCTTAATATTTTTGTGCCAAGACAACCCTTTTAAGTGGGATGACCAAGCGCATTAAGATTTTGATGCACTAAAACATGAACTTTCAAATGACCCATTAACTAGCCCCCAAGACTTCGATAAGGATTTTATCCTTTACTTGTCCACCTCAAATGTAACCATGGATAGAATTCTAGTTCAATATGGGTATTATGGATGCAAACATGTCATTTAATATGTGAGAAAAAAAAAATTAATGCCATCATTCAAGAACAATCATGAGGAAAAACTAGCTTTAGTTGTCATCCATTGAATTCAAAAATTGTGCCATTAAATTTTTCTTTGGAAAAAAAAGGTTGTAGCAAATGTTAACCCTATAGAGTATCTTCTATTATGGTTAATTATCAATGATAATTTCACTCATTGGGTTGTTATCCTCTATAAATTAAGTTTAGAGTTTGTTACCTGAAAGAGAAAAAAAAGTGCTAGTTCTAGTTAAGTTCGTCACTGACCTCCTATTTGACACATCAAACCCACCACTATAACATGACTTCCCCAATAAGGATCATTCTTCCATATCCTTAAATGATCCATTGTATGGTGAAAACTAACCTATCTACACATGCATAAATTTGGTCAACATATCTCATGAGATAGTCATCGACACATTCGACACCAAGCTCCTTGATACCTACTCATTTTGGATGGCCTTTATTGAGGAGGATTCAACACCATTTGACATCGATGCCTTACCCATGAAGAAGTTATATGAGTCTTCAATGGATGCCATGGTGATTCATGTGATGGCCATTTATCAATAATGTTAACCACCTAGAAAATTGTGTGCATAAACTATTTTTGGCCTTCACTTTTCCATGATTGTATTCATGAAATTAATTGATAGGTAAAATGTTATATATATTCATACAATTATCAATATCCACCAACTCTACTCCACCTAATCCATCACATATAGCCTCTTATGTAAGTGGGGGATTGGCCATGATTTGTAACCTAACATTTGGTGGTGGCCATAGGTACATCATCATGCCCATCAACTATTTCATCAAATGGGTTGAGGCCATGCCAAACTACAACAATAATATCAAGAAAACTACTCGTTTATTTTATAATCATGTCAACCCTCATTGGTGTCCCCAAGAAACCGGTCTTCGATAATGAAATTGTTTTGGGGAATGAGGTATTCCAAGAATTGTCTTTACACCTAGGTTTCAAACATGAATTCACATCACCTTTCTATATGCAATATAATGTCCAATTCAAGGCTATGAACAAAGTCATCAAAATCATATTTCAATGGACAGTAAATAAACATAAAACCAACTAGTATCACATGTTTTTCTCAGCAATATGGGCCTATAGGACATCGGTTAAAACTACCACAAGTTTCATATCTCTCCACCTCATTCATAGGGTTGAAACAATCCTACCCATCGAATGTGAGATACCAACCCTCTGGATGGCCATTGAATTCCCTCCTAACACTAGGATATTATAAAAAAGACTAGTCTCATTGGAGAAAACTAAAGAATATCATAGCAGTTCATTACAAAATAACGAAGCCATGAAAAAATATTCAAATCCCATTATAACTATCAATCCTTCCCTCTCACCTTTGGTGAATGTGACTCAGTCTTTTCTTGTGATGTTTCCAATGAGACTTTAGGTTCAAGAAACTCAAAACTCTCTAGAGTGTGTTAGATACCTAATCCTTTGGATTACGGTATATTGTAAATATTATTTTAAATAGTAATTTAGGAAAAATAGGAAGAGTCATAGGTGAATAGGAAGAGTCATCAAACCTATTGAAGATGAAACCAAAGGTCACTTCTCATTGTATTAATGTATGACTCACTTTAATGAAATTAAAAATTCAATTTGCGGAGTTATTCAATACTCTACCTATCAGTGATATCATAGCAAATAATAGGTAGAATATTTTCCTTTGGCTGCACAAAATATGTGGAAGATTCATCACATGGATGTGAAGACAACCTTCTTGAAAGGATACTTGAAAAACAATTCATGCATGTCTCAACTAGAAGGATTTTTTTTGAAGGTTCAAGAACATAAGGTATGCAATCTCATCAAGTCTTTATATGGCCTAAAGAAAGCACCTTGTGCATGGAATGAAAATATAATTGAGCATATTTTTAAGATCACATTCAGTCATTTTAATCTTGATGATGAAAATTTATTTTTCAAGAAAGTTGGAAAAGATGTTGTATATATTTTGGTTTATGTAGATGATCTTTTGATAACAAGGAACAATGAATCATATATTTCATCCATAAAGAAAGAATTGAATAAGGGTTTTGAGAAGATATACATGGGACATATTAAATACTACTTGGGTATTGAAGTAAATCAGGATCCAAAGTATGTATTCATTTCCCAAAAAAAGTACATTGGATAATTGTTGAACAAATTTGGAATGGTTGATTGTAATTCTCTCTCTACACCAATGGAGTAAAATCTAAATCTAACATCAAAATAAGGGAATTAATTTGAGGATGAAACTAAATATAGATATCTTGTGGGGAGTCTTATCTACCTTACTACTACTAGACTAGATATTTCATTTACATTTGGGATCCTGTTGACGGGTCCGAATGGCCTGTCAAGCAGATGAGGGAGATTGCCTGATAGTAGGTCCCAATTAGACATACTCTCATTTTAGATAGTGTTTCTCATGAGTATATGGGCCTCACTTCCTCTCATAATTAGAAGAAGAAAAAGGGGAAAGACAATGAACTTCCCCCCAAATAATTTTAATTAATCCTAAGGATAATAAAACTAGAAGTAAACTAATCTAATCTAACTAATTCTAACCTATCTCGGGAGAAAAACTAATAGAATGATTACAGTGAAAGATAATATATAGACAGCGGAAATAATTCATGATAGCCCAAACATGTTAGCACAATAATATTGTAGAAATCATCTAAAATGGTTGAAAAGGAAATATGTAACATCATCCCTTCACTCATAAGAAATCACAACAACATAAGAATCTTGAATACTAAGAACATAAATAGTTCATATGATCAATACCCACAAAACGTAATCAACAAATACAAGTATCGAATAGTTTCACAAGCATTTGTTGTTGGATTACTGAGAGGGGGGGTGAATCAGTAATAGCGTAATTATAATCCTTTTTCTTCAAATGTTATATCAATGTAGAATTATTATCCAAT
>JASDQU010105281.1:9185-22144 GCA_032191745.1 Picea mariana
AAACCATTTCTCCCCACAGTCAGGTATCATTTTTGAAACAGATATGGAATGCTATAAAACATAAAACTTCAACATCCCCACTTTAGTTTTATTCCCATTAAAATCAAGTGCAAACTCTTTGGTCACTTCTGGGTGTCCTCTCTGCATCTTTTGACAAAAATTTAGACAACCCACCCTCTGAAAAATCTTCTTTGAGCAATGTTTCAGTGTTAATGAGTTGCATATCATATGGTTTATTCCTCACAATTTCTCCCCCCTTATGAGTCTTCTTTTTTTGCTAACTATCCATGATCAATGCTTAAAGAACACTTTCTATAATTTCTTATGACAGTTGGTGTGTGAAAACAAGGTAAACATGAAATTGAGGGTTTGATGACAGAGCTTGTTTACCTAGATTTCACCTTGTATAAGAACTTATACAAAATAGTTGTATGAAATGGAGCAAATTTAAAAGGGAAATATAAGAGGGACAACCACTAAGAACTTTAGTAAAATGCAAACAGGTGAAATTTCTCTGCTAAAACATGGTTTCAACAACACTAGTATTAGTTTGCAGCACCAATATGATATGCAATTTAGCTTGATTCTATAAAGGATTAACCATATTCCTCATGTTTTATAGGATCTCATACAATGGGTTAAGACTGGGTTTCATATTTATTTCAAAAAATGAGGGTTTTGACAGTCTAGAAATAGAGGATTCATGACACAGTCAAATCAAGCAGTTTGCAATGTTGAGATATTAGTGGGAGAAATGACTTGTTTGCAGGAAAAAATTGACAAGGTGAAATACAAATGATAGTTTTGACTAGTGGAAATTTTTTTAGAGTGCCAATGAGTGGGTTTGAGTGTTGGAAGCAATTGGATTTTAACAGTTTGTAGCGCCAGTATTTCAAAACAACATTAACTCCTCTATCAACCTTTGAATAACATGTAGATCATCAAGGAATACATGATACACCTGGTATTGATGCTGGTGCTTTGTGAACCTGAGCTAGTCTATTTGAGAGGTATCCAAACTTGAAAATCCTCCTTCAGCTAATTTGCAACGCCAGTCTGCAGTGCCAGTTTGCAGCGCCAAGTTCAAATTCCAATAGTGCGCTTCAAGGAAATTGTTAGAGTTTTTTGTTACATAATCCTTGGAAATCCAATTAGATGAAAGAGTTGAAAACGACAAAAATTCCCTTGACATGTTTCTAATTTTCACTAATGAAAGATAAGTGCATGAGGTACTCATAGGTACGTTGTGAACTTTCCTAGTGAGTTGGCAACAAATATACCTGACCTTTGACTTGACATCTAAATGGTTGGAAAGTGACAAAAAGAAAAGTTGTGTACAGCTTGGAGGTAGGAAATTTCATGGTGATGATGTTTAAGACCAAGAGTGTGACTCATAAGGACAATTATCCTTATCATGATGAATAATATCATGACATAAAGGCTCTAAACCAAAGCTAAAACAATACTTTGCTTATAAAAACCAAAAATTTTAGTTATGACATGAAAAAGACGCAAAACCTAAGACTTAAAAGCCTATGACTCAAAATAAAACAAAACCGAGGTGTTTTGACTCCCTACACATTCTATGTGCTAACAATGCTCTTGGAGATCATCATCCTCCTGAACTAAAACCATGCCAACCAACGATTCTGATGTTGCCAAATACAACAAGAAATCTCGATTATAATCTAGGGGACTCAATAACAGAGTCAAAATTAGCACTTTCTTTAATGCATCAAATGAACATTGTGTTTCCTCATTCCAATAAAATGGAAACCCCTTTTTTAAAATACGCATAAATCCTTTCATAATATTGGCATAGTTAGGTACAAAGCATCGAAGGAAATTTTTCTTTCCATGTATACTTTGAATCTGACGAATTTTGCGTGGGGGAGGAAATTGAGTGATTTCCTCCACTTTCAAAGGGGCATCCATGATCCCTTTAGTTGAAACTATAAAAATCAAAATACGTCATGAAGTCACACAAAATACATTTATGTGGATTTAATCGGATTCGTTAGTAACAACATCTCTCGAAGACTAGGCAAAGGTGTAACAGATGTTGATCTCTCTTGCGAGAGTGAGCTATGAGATCATCCAAATAAGCCTCCACTATATGTTTCAGGTAATGGAAAGAAAAAATCATGGCCTGCTAAAAAGTGGCTCCAGCATTTTTAAGGCCAAAGGGCATATTCTTGTAAGAGAATGTTCCCCAAGGACAAATGAAAGTTGTCCTATGTTGGTCTTCCATTCGAATTTCAATCTAGTTATACCCCAAAAAATAATCCATGAACCAAAAAAGCTTGCTCCCGCCAAATTCATCGAGTATATGATCGATGAATGGCGTAGGAAAGTTGTCTCTTGGACAAGCTTTATTCAAGTCCCGGAAATCCATACACACTCAAAGCGTGCCTTGTTTCCTATCGACCAGAACCATATTGGACACCAATTTTGTTAAAGGTATTGGGTAAATAAAGCCAACTTTAAGTAGCTTCTCCACCTCATCTTTAATTACTATTTCTTTCCTTGGATTCACTGGTCACAAATTTTGTCAAATCAGTTTTTCATTATCGTAGGTTTGAATCTCATGCTGAACAATTTGAGGATCTATGCCAGGCATTTCCTCATATGACCAAGTAAAAACATCTCTAAATTCCTTAAAATGTATTGTGTACTCACAAATTTCATCTTGAGAGAACTTTTTCTCGATAAAGACATTTTTGACTACATAGGGGTCCTAGAAATGTTAATGGGAATGATTTCTGATATATTCACCATATTCCTTTGGTGTAGACATAAGGGATTTATCGTCTGATAAACACTCCTACTCACGGTTGACTTGACTACTCCATTTTCCACATGACTTATCTCAAGGAGAAAATACGATCTATGAGGGAAATATGATCTTGGCTCCAGTCATTGCCTCAATAATGAGAGAAAGATGGTATCAAGACAATATTGGGAATTTGAATAATTAGGATCCAAAATAGGCTCTGGAAAAAGATCTCCGTCCTCCATCAAAGAAGGAGCTTGATCTGGGTCTGCAGTGGCTTGTTGTATAGCTTTATAAGTGACTTCCGCTAAATATAGTGGCATAGCCATCCCAACATATGTGCAGCCCTCGACTGAATCAAACAACGAGGGTCACACCCATGGATCTCGTAGATATGTTGCTTTGAAAGAAAAAACTCTTCTAATGGGAGTTGGGGAACTCAATTTTTGATATCTGACTGGGGTGGCATGAATGTAGAACACTGGTGATGGAAAATTAAAGGTACCCATAAGCGAAGGATACATTCCAACATCGATTCTCTCAGTTGTCGACTGAGAGTTCTGAATCCATGGAAATATGGATCCTTGATTCATCACGGAACTAGAACGGTTCAAATCCATTTAATCAATAGTCACAATTCTTCCCTCATGGGGAAAACATAAAATTCAAAATATCGATGAGACAACAATTGTCATCGCGTATGTCCAACTCCTTCCCAATAACAAATTATAGTTGAGCGATGTGTCAACTACTTCTACTTCTACTGAAACAGACTTTCCTCCTAACTGGACTGGAAAAGAGGAAATAATTCCATGTGGCCTAAATGATCGTTTGTCGAACGTGGTCAACAAAGTGGGATAAGGTGCGAGTTTTGGAGATCCGATAGATTTCTAGCAAGACAAAGACATGGCGCAGGTAGAATCTTTCTCATCAATAATGTGTTGGAATATTGAGAGGGGGGGTCAATCGGTATTAGTGATTTTCTTTCTTTAACCATGATATAAATCTTCAATGATATTTAATCACATGCAATATAGCATCAGTACCATAAATCAATGCATAAAAAACACATAAACCCACTACACCGAGTTTTACGTGGAAACCCAATGCGAGAAAAACCGCAGAATGCTTTTCTTATTTGTCAAAGAGTATATTCATTGGAAGCACCAATAACTAATTATCCCTGTAATTATTAATTAATATTTTTTGATAATTAATTTATCTTTCAACAATCTCTCCCTTTGGTATTGATGGAAACACTTAGACATAATTCATGATGGCTCCCCTTGTCTTCATGTGTTGGTTCCCCTTGTCTTCATGCCTCTTCTCTTCCATGACTCTGTTTTACTCTCCTCCTTTGAAGTCAATGGAAAAGAATGACTCCACCTTGGGGCTTCTCCCCCTGTTAGTAAGCCTCTAATATCTACTAATGTTTATCTTCATGGTTCTTCCTCGTGTACATATCTAATAAAAAGAATTAAAGTATTTCAAAAAGCATTCACGGTGGGGTTGAAACTACTCCAAGTTTATGTTGAAGATGCTCAAAATTATCCAACAAGGTTTGGTGAAGATATATGCAATGTTCTCTTTTGTACCAACATACTCTACCTTGATGTTCTTATCTGTAACCTATTCCCATAGAAAATGAAACTTGATCGGAATGTGCTTTGTCTTGGAATGAATCACTTGATTCTTAGAGATACTTATGGCACTGGTTTTATCACAGAATATTGGAATAGGCTCATCATATTCCACCTGTATGTCCTGTAAAGTTTTCTTCATTCAGAGAATCTGTGTACAACATGTTGATGCTTCAATATACTCTACCTCTTTTGTGGACAATGATACTGAATATAGTTTCTTTCTCAACCAAGATACCATACAATAAAACAAGTATAAAGCTACTCCACTTGTACTTCTTCTATCATCAATGCTACCTGCCCAATCTGCATCTATGTAGATTGTAAGAGATAGATCATTTCCTTTTGGATACCACAATCCAAACTCTTATGTACCTTTTAGATATCTTAATATCCTCTTCACTGCCATAACATGTGATTCCTTTAGTGTTGCTTGAAACTAAGCCTCTTGTCCAACTGCCTACATAACATATGGTCTGGAAGTTGTCACATAGAGTAAAATTCCAATCATCGATCTATAGAGACTTTGATTGGTCTACGTGGGAGTACTTACAGGCTTGCAATATAACATTCCAAATTTCTTCAACATTTTATTCCAAGCTTAATTTCTTCCAAATGAAATCGATCCATATTTTTCTTTCTTCATAGTTAGAAACATGTTTCTGTCACCTTTCATATGCTTCAAACAACCACTGTCAACATACCAGTCACTCTTCCTATGTTGGCCTTGTAGAGAAAGTGATCATTGATTATGCTTTATTCCCATATCCCATGTGGTTTTGATATATGATTTCTAACGTTCTTCTTTGATTCCCTGACTAGAATAATGAATCTACAATTCTTTTCTATGTGCCCAAAATTGTTGCATTCGTAGAATTTTACTTCATTTCTCAATGAACCAAAACTGTTTTGATTCATGTTGTATGCTTCATAATATTTTTTGGGATAACCTGCATTGTTGCTTTTTTTCTTGGCATAGGTTCTGTGGTTTACAACTTTATGTCCAAAATTAGCACAATTAAAAAAATGACCATAAAAGAATATTTGATACCTGGGAATAGACGATCTTCTTTGTGATGCACTCCTTCTAAATTTTTATTCTTGAGTCTTCTTTATTTTTGGAATGTTCTTCTTTTGGGGCATGCATTCTTCATTCTTGAAAACATCTTTGACAATCTCTGCATAGATTCTTTGTTCTACTTCTTGTTTTGTTGTCTTGGAGATCGACTCTTTCTCATTCNTTTGTGATGCACTCCTTCTAAATTTTTATTCTTGAGTCTTCTTTATTTTTGGAATGTTCTTCTTTTGGGGCATGCATTCTTCATTCTTGAAAAAATCTTTGACAATCTCTGCATAGATTCTTTGTTCTGCTTCTTGTTTTGTTGTCTTGGAGATCGACTCTTTCTCATTCTGTACCTGATTGTATCCTAGTTTGGATCTATCATATGATGATCTTTGACTGTTGATAATTTGATCCAATATTTTGGTGCTCTTTTGATACATATCTTTCTTATGAATATCTTTCCTTAAAGAGACTACTTATTCTTCCAAGCTTCCAATCATTTTCTCCTTTTCTTCTAACTGACTTCTAAGAATTTCATCAATTCTTTTGTCTTCTTCTATTTGAATTTTTAGACTCATGATCATCTACTCTAGTTCTTCAGAGTTGGAATTTTGATATCCCTCTTTCATTTTTAACTCTACCTTGAGTGAATTTTTTTTCTTCCTTTCTTTCATGAGTTCTTCTAATGCACTGATTAGCTCTGCTCTAAGATCAACTTCACCTTCTTCTTCAAAATCATATTCTACTTCCATGAAGAGTACTCTTTATGAATCACTATTACTATCATTATCCTCCTTGTCTATTGAGGAATTTTCCTCCTTTGAGTACAAACATTTCTTGAAGAATTTGTTTCTTCTCTTGTTTCCTTTTTTATATTTCTTTTCCCTTTTTGAAGTTTCTTCTTCATCATTGTCTTTATTCATGTGAGGAAATTTAGAAGAAAAATGACCAATATGAACACAATTAAAACATTTCAATGGAAGAATATACTTTTACTTGTTGGTTTCATTCTATAATTTTCTTACAAAGTTATCCATCTCTGCATCTTCTTCTAAATCATCACTGCAATTGCAACTTAGTTTTGACATTTTCTTCTACTTCTTGTTTATCTTCTTGGATGCCTTGAAATTTGCATCTTTTGTGACTGGGTTCTCCTATTATGTTCTGATCTCATAGGCTGTAAATATTCCATGTAGCTCGTCCATGCTCAATGTACTAATATCTTCTCTTTCTTCTAGGGCTCATATTTTAGAATCAAATCTCATAGGAAGAGACCTCAATACCTTTTCAACAACCATTGAGTCATCAAAATTACTCCCAATCCTTTAATAGTGTTGACTACTTCGTCAACTTGCAGAAGGTAGGTTGCAATGTATTCATCTTCCTTCATCTTCAACTGTTCAAACTTAGCTCTAAAATTTTGAATCTTAGCTCCATTTACCTTGGCATATCCTTCACAAATCTTTTGGAGTTTATACCAAATATCATTTTCACTATCACAATGCATAACTTTGAGAAAAATTGAATCAACTAAACTTCTTAGAATAATACCTTTAGCCTTTGAGTTGTTTTCACTGAGCTTATTTCCATCTTTGTCGGTTGGGGGAGTGGTTGGTGTTGTATACCAATCTACTACAACTTGCCAAACATCAGATCCTTGTGACTGTAAAAAGGTTTTCATCCTTTTATTCCATAATTTATAGTTCTTCCCGTCAAAACTTGGTGCTCCAATCTTAGCATATTCCATGATCTCCTTCCGGTGGTTACATTGCTTCCTGAAGGACCTACTCTGATACCAATTGTTGGAATACTGAGAAGAGGGGGTGAATCAATATTAGCACTTTTATTTCTTTAACCACAATATAAATCTTCAATGATATTTAATCAGCATTCAATATAGCATCAATACCATAAATCAATACATAAACACCATGTAAACACAATACATCGAAGTTTTACGTGGAAAACCAATGCGGGAAAAAACCACAGAATGTTTTTCCTATTTGTCAAAGAGTACATTCATTGGAAGCACCAACTTCATATTTCTCCATATACAATTGGAAGGAGGCTCCAACCCCCTATTTACAGGTTGTAACCTGAAGGAAGCTCCAACTCCCTAATTTTCTAGCTACAACATGAAACTCACATGCAACCTATTACCTTTTGTTTACTCTTTAATTATCCCTGCAATAATTAATTATCCCTCCAATAATTAATTATCCTTGCAATAATTAATTATCTTATGTTTACTGCCACTTTACTTCGACATGCAACCTCTCTCAAGGGTTGACATCAATGACAACCAATCTAAATAATTAATTATCCCTGCAATTATTAATTAATATTTTTCGATAATTAATTAATATTTCAACACAACGGTCCTCCTGATGATGTGTTTCGTGTAAACGACATCAATATATAAGGATAGATGGTAATGAAGACGAGGCTTCAAATTAGTAGAGTCAAAATTCATAGTGAGTAGGCTAGAAGAATTTGTTGCTTTGTTCGTGGATAACAATGTAGTGCATTGCATGGGGAAACTCTGAAGCACCTCAAGAGCAGACATTTCACATGACGTTTGAGCTAAATCCTCAACAATACAGTAGTTGGGTGCAGCTCTAGTGTTAGGGTTGTGATGATATTTTGTACAAACCTTTCGGTATGTGCATCATCATTTCTTTCTCAGGTCTCTGAGGATCAAAAGTCTCTTTTCCTTTTGTTGTCGACTCTAGATTACTATAATCTTGAGACTTGGTCGAAAAATATACCTCCTCTTATTTTAACTTCGAAGAATTAACCATGTTAATGAATGAGAAAGATATGTCTGGAAAAGGTGCACCAGAATTTCCCCCTTGTAGATTGGAAGTGGAAGAGCCAACCTACATGTTTTGTCCTTGCGAAAAATAATTTTGCAATACAACAGGTTGTTGTTGTTGTTACAAATTTATCAAGCATTGGGCCTCTTCCATATTGGGGAATTGATGAGTAATTTGATCATCCCCACAAATATTGCATGGAAACTTTACTTTTTCCTTTTCACCCTTTTCCCCCTCAACATTCTTGTTAGGATTTTTGTCGTTTCCCCCATTACCCTTCTTACCTTTGACTTTATTTTTATCTTTGGGCTGTTGAGGACCCTTTTCAGTCTTCTATTACACAATGTGTACATATGTGGACTAGGTTGTGGGGCTGATCAAGCTAGAGGTCGGAATGGCTGCAATTTGTTGAATTGACAACTAGTACATCTAGTTAGAGACTAGATATGTAGCTTTTCTTTGAGAGGAACCAACAATGCCATCGGCATGTGGTCCCGACTTCGGTTTCACTAAGTCGAGGGTTGAATGAGGTGCATTAGGCATAATCTCATAGATCATTCCAGACTAAGAGTAAATCAATTCCAAATGTTGTGTCCTCAAGATTGCCTACTCTTCTAAGAAAACTCTTAAAGTGGCTACATCCTTATAAATGTAAGGAAGCAGATACTTCAAGAACAATTATAAGAAAATTTTTGGTGGAACCATGGATTTAATCAAGATATTTCTTCTCCTTCATTCCCGAATATGATCAGAAATGTGTGTGGTGTCATCTTGTTCAAAGTTTTCTAAAAGATCTGTACCAGTGTTGTACCAGATAGGGAGTTGGAAGTGGTTGATAAAAACCATGGCAAGGTCACCAAACGTCACATACTTTGACCTTTCCAATTCTATATACCATCTCACAACGACCCCAGTGAGGGTACACTGGAATAAACGTGTAACACCCTATTTCCCCCAGCTTGTAAATATAACTGGATTGGCCAAGAACTATGGCAAACTCATAAATGTGAATATGTGATGTAAATGGACCTTGAGGAAGAGGTCAATGAATGTGAATAACATTTTGAATTTATTGCAGGACTTCTGAGAGGGGATGTGCAGAAAAAGAGACCACGATGGCGGTGGAGGGTACCTGGAAAGGTGGCGTTAACTTCCACCGATAATTAATACTGTATTTGGACTCCACTGGCCCAGAGAACCAAAAGCGGCTCGCTAGCCCTGAATTTAATACCCTGCAGGCTGGTAGGTTGATGGTTTAATGAGGGATGGAGAGGTGAACCACCTATCCATAGATCCATCAAGCCTGATCAGCGCGAGGGTAATCGCGCCACACGCAACCTCGCAAGAGGATAAGGCGTGGGGTAGAAGCGATTGGGAGGAGAGACGCGAGGGGAACTCTGGCATTTTTACGCAGAGTGAGTGATAGCAGAGAGGAAGGATTGCAACCTTCGCTCCTGGTCACTGGAAACAGAGAGACACAGTCTCACATCATCGTGGTCTCAGCTCGGGGGTGGCTAGTGGTAAATCCGCTGGGAGTCGCTACGCCTACGGTTGGGTGGAAACGAGCACCCCTCTCAGCAGTTGCACCCACCCCTGGTGTTATTTTTGATAAGTTTTTTTCATATTGCATCTTGAAATTCATATCTTGACATATATGCTTATAAACTGTGAAATTGTGAATGATTTCAGTATAAGAATGTCTGTGCAATGTTTTGATAAGAAATGTTAGATATATGCTTATAACAAAAAGACCCCGCATGGCTTGTGTTGATAAATGTATTTAATTTTGCATGAGTTGAACCAAGTCAGACTTCCAGTCCATCCTCGAGAGTTTGTTTCCCTTTGTCTATCTCCAGGAAAGCCCCAGAATAGATCTCTTCACAGAGAATTCCCTCCCTGGAAAGGTTTACCAAGAACCTGGAAAAAGGACTTGAATGGGCAAGTCTTAATAACCCTGTACGAGGAGGAATGACCCTCTTAAAATTATGAAGTAGCAGCATAGGGATAAGTAACGAATCAACAGATGAGGT
The DNA here is from genome assembly GCA_032191745.1 of Picea mariana. Lineage (NCBI taxonomy): Eukaryota > Viridiplantae > Streptophyta > Pinopsida > Pinales > Pinaceae > Picea > Picea mariana. Next base: position 19,508 of record JASDQU010105281.1, read on the forward strand.
CTCGTTGGAAGATCTGTGGTCATTCACGACCGTTATATTGATGAAAGAAAGAAGGGCGTTACGTGCCTTGCCCCTTTTTCCTCTATCTTCGTGAATAGCGAGGAAATCGAGACCGTAGATCCCCAAGGTCTGTGGAAGTATCCGGACCGTTGGTTTTTCCACATCCAGAGAGTAGTGGGAGAGTGTGCAACGTGGGATAGATCTGAGTCGTCATATATTAGCTATAAAACCCGATAGCTGTTGGATATGTTAGGAGATGCATGAGGGTTAATCCTTCGTGAACAGTAGAGGTAAAATCCCGACACATCGGGATATCGGTACTCGGGATATCGGAGTTCTTGAGGTCGAGAACGTCGGAGCATTTCAAGTCTCGAAACAAAAAAATCGTGAGGAGTGATCTGAACCATCCATTCACTTGGGACACGTGTCAGAGATCTAAAGGGAGTCAGAGTTCAACATTTCGCGAGTCCTAAGGAAGAGGCGTCCAGGACATCAAAAATCATGAAATCCTGATAGTTAAACAGGATCGTCCATCAAAGGAGGACGTGCGACAGCAATCGGAGCCATCGGGGAAGGTCCCGATAGGAAGTCATCCATTGGCATTATAGCCATCGGGATATCGGGGATCCTGGTGACGAGAGGTTTTGGCATTTTGGATTCGCGAAGTCCAAAACCCCAACAAGAAAGGAGGAAAGCTCCGTTGTGTGGGGGCCAGCTGTCAACATGGCGAAGAATCAGGATTCGAGGGATTGGTAGTCTTGTGGGCAAATGTTTTTTGACATTTGAAACCTTGAACCCCGAGGGGGATTAGAGACCATTGATCCAGTAGACGATCACGACAGTTGATTAAGCTAAAGGCGGACGGGAGTTGCTAGCTGTCAGCATAGCGGGGAGTAGGGATTCGAGGGATCACGAATCCTAAGGATGATTGCACCTTAGCATTGAAAACCTCAAAACCCCGATAGGAGAATATAAGGTTGTGGTCTTATGGAGGAAGGTCACGTGGACCAAAGGTCTAGCTCGAAGGGCTAGCTGAAGTCAGGACGCATCGGCCTTTGGAAGCCCAAAACCCTGAAAGGAGATAAGGCTGCAACCTTGTGAGATAGTGGACACGTGGGCCAGGAAGTTTAGCCAGGAGGGATAACACGTAAGGGACCGTATCATTGAACTGGCTCATCGGGAATCGTGGAATCGGGATTCCTGTTGACAAGAGTTCAGGATTTCCCATGGTGGAAACCCTGGAGTAGATCTGAGCCATCCGTTTGATGGAGGCCACGTGTCGAGAGAATAACGGCATCAGGAAACTGGGGATCAAGGATTCGAGAGTCTGGATTCTCGTGATGATAAACCCCGATGGACGAGCGAGATTATTTCGAAGGATATCAGGGTCTGTAATGACCGTTAGATGTAGCGATGAGATGTCAACTTAAGCCAGGACAAGAATAAGCTTTAGGATAAGTGGCGAGCAGATCTGGACGGCCAGAGTCCACCTGCCCAGATCTACGGCTGAGGTTCCATTCCGGAGCCCCCTTACTGTTCTGCCTTTAGTGGTAGGGGGGGTCCGGAATTGGACGCGCAACTCTCGAACGGTCGAGATTAAATCATCATGATCAACGGAGCCCAAGTGAATTTCAGACCCCCCTTTCCATTCTTCCTTTAATNNCCTGTCACATCGACCACCGTGTCGAGTTCTCCCTTTTCACCACCTGTAATCCACTTAACCACGCGACGGGGCATGTTCTCATTGGTGGTTCTCTACCCCTATTGAGATTTGTTCCTATTGGCCATTTGCTAACCCTATAGGGATTCGTCCCCATTGGTCGGTCGCTAGCCTTGTCGGGGTTTGGCGGGTGCAGAGTTGAATGTTTAGACATTATTGTAGAGCTCATCGGAGATTGGGAAATCGAGGTCATAGGAAACCTCGACATCAGAAAGGACGAAACCCCGAAAACCTAAAATTGTTATCAGGGAAAGACCACGGTTATGTGCAGAGAGACGTGTAGATAAATGAAAGATTTGGTGGATCGGGATTGGCATTTCACTGCTGCAAGCTTCGAGGATTCTCTATCATTGAAAATCAATGATATAGTTTGATTTTAGGTAGTGGGTGTGTTACAAAGTGGTATCAGAGCATGGTTACAACACTCGACCTAATTGGGCTCATGAACGAGTTGCGCATAAGCTCCGTTTGAAGCACTCCTACGAGGAGTAACCCCCTAACTTGACTCTCTTGTCTAGGATTAAAAAACTTGAAAAATGAGAACCCAACTGTGTATGCATGTGAAAGAGTTATAAATTATGCGCAAATTATAAAAATGTATTTAACTCTTGACTAATATCCAGCGTTTGCCTTTTTCACTCTAGCGGACGATCAGCCGTGGAAATCTACAGACGCAGAGTATGGTTACTCACCAAGAGGTGGGAGAAGGCTCCCACAACAGAAGCGAAGATTCTGACGAAAGAAGAGCAATAGGAACCCCTCCAGACCTAGCCGAGACTGTGAGGAGTCTCATGGTTGAATTGCAAAGCTGCAAGGCTGACAATGAAAGGATGATGAAAGAACAAGAAAAACAAACTGAAATTAATGCAGTTTTACTGCAGAGCTTATCCGACCTACAGCGACAAATGCAGCATGAA
>JASDQU010105281.1:32479-46384 GCA_032191745.1 Picea mariana
TGGAAAGACTGTGGACCGCGCTCTTTCACAAAATATTAAAGAGGCTTATGGAAATGTTGAAAAAGGCGCCCGAGGTTACAAGGTATCCTCTATCGAGAGTGGCGCTGTGTGCCTCACATGTTAGCTGATAGCAGGGAAGATGATACATAAGAATAGACATACACAAGTATCTGGATTTGTAGTTGACCTCGCAGGGAAGTGCGTGGAGGGACTACAAATGAATTGGGAAAAATATTTGGTTAATTAGCGAGAAATTGACTGTAGAGAAGCCCAGGACCAGGGGCATGAATTCCACTTTAGCTGGCTTCTAATATTGATCACCTTTGTTGCATGGGAGATACCAGAAGGCGTAACCTTCCCCGACCTTGACCCATTTGAACCATTAGCTACAAAGTTTAGTACCTTATGGTACTCGACGGACATGAGCAAGCAGTGGCAATCAAATGCCATTTTTCACAGATACTATAACCAAGTGAAAGCAGCCACAAGGGGTGAACCTCGCAGAACCTTGAACACTTTACAAAGGTTCTAGCCTTTGATAAAGTTCAGCATGGACCACCACTTTATATAGCTAACTCCACGCGTTGATGAACACCAAGAACAACTTCAGTCCTATTATAAGTTGACCGAAGAAGACCTAGAAGAAATCACCAAGGAATGGTCGATGGAACTCCTTGTTCCAGTAGATCCAGCAGACATTTCAGATATTGAAAGCCCAGAAGTTGCGCAGGACACACCTGGGCCCAGTAAGATGAAGAAGAGAAAGAAGACAAAGGAAACAAAGAATCTTGAAGAGGTTCAGGATGTAGATAGCTATCCTGTAAAGACAGCTTCCATCACACCCGATCGAGAAGGTAACAACGATGACCTAGAGGAAGTCGAACAACAACCAGAAGAAGAAGTCAAAGATCCAAAGAAGAGAAAAGGATCACCTTTGAAGTCTTCTTCTAAGAAGAAAGAAAAAGTGACCGTGACCAAGATGAAGATCACGCTCAACCCTGATGACTTCAACTTTCTCCTCGCAACTTTGAATGAAGCTATAGAAGAAATTATAGAAAAGAAAGAGGACAAGCAATAGATGATGTACAACATAATTGAAGCCGAGATCCAAGGAGTGCAATGAGCACTTCAGTCTAACCGCGAAGTCTCCACTACGCCCATGCTAGGAGGAACAACAAAAGCAAGAGATGAATCAGTTCAACTCCGTAGGATTTCCGACATAGTCGAAGCATGCCTTCGAAAAGCAGAAGAAGCAACAATGTAGGCCATCCAAGCCCTAAAGAAAGCACAGGAGGAAATGATAGAGTAGCGTCGAGTTGCACAGTAAGAGAAGGAGGCCATCTGTGAGAAATTTGATGGAGACAGAGAAAAAATCCAAAAGGAGAAGGAGCAGCTTCTCGCGAAGCAGATTGGAATCGAAGAAGTTGTCAATAGAGCATTTCGCTTTGTGACCGGCTTAGAAAAAAAGAACGAAGAACCCTTAGACCGACACGTGATGAATCTTGCTGAAGTTCTTTAGAAACTGCAACAAAGAGTCGTGGACTTAGAGCTTCAAATCATCCCAAGTACCCCACAAGAAGAGCATGACCAATGAGAAATAAATTCCCGACATACAGTAGAAAGGATTAAAGAACTCATTGAAGAATGCAAATAACTAAGTACCAGAAGTGCACAGATACATGAGAACCTGACTGAGTACCCAAAAATACATAAATTAGAGTCACAGCTCTAGGAGGCGAAGAAGCAAGCATATAGACTTAAGATGCGATTGAAGGCCCTATCAACTATAGAGAAAATGAATCGATCCCACGAGCCACATGTCGCACAACAGAAGATCCACATGATCCAGAGCAAGGTCATGGAAGTGACGCAACAACTTCAACCTTTGCAGGATAAGGCATGTCAACTATTTTTGGAGATTGAGAACCAAGGGACAGAGCTACAACAGGTCGTTATTATAGTAGAGTAGCGCCTAGAAGGACGAGTCAATAACACACTCATCTAGGAGTTCACTGAGCAGGAGGAAATCGCAAAGCAGTAGGTCGAAGCAGCTTGAGCCAAGCTCGAGGTGTTTGAAGCAGAACTGGTCAGACCTGAGTGACTCAGGATGAGTCACAGGTGAGTGTTGGGGGCCTGTTATCCCTTGACCAAGTTTTGAGGAATACTTGGTCATATTTGACCATTTTCAGTACTCCGACATCTAGTCAGAGAAGGAGTGCATGGCAAAGAGGAGATCACGAGATCTCCGCCCCTTTTTAGGGATTTTTTGGATTTTTGGGAATATTTTAATGGGAAAGGGATATCGGCCCTTATTTAGGCCTTTTGTATGTATAAATAGAAGGGTAGGAGATGGGTATAAAAAGGGGGGGTGTGTGATGTAAATTGAATGGCTTAGTGCATAAAGTAGATCTATGTGATCAGATGTCTGTGTGATTGTAAGAGCTCTGTGCCTACTGTAAGTATTGTAAGTGATGAGTGCATGGGTCAAGGGAGGACTTAGTGCTAGGATCTACCTAGGTAAAGAGGATCTAGCAAGCTGCACAGATCTCTTTTCCTAGGCGGGGTAGGATCTTGAAAGGCTTTATGCTGTAACTTGGTTTACAGAAGATAATAACAGAAGAATAATTTGTGGACGTATCCCTAGGGTGGGGGTGAACCTTAGCAAAGTGTATTAATGAATGTATGTTAAGGAATAACTAATGCTAAGTAAGTTGTAAACAAGATAATCATAGATCTGTGTCCCAGCTAAGGTTGCAAACATCCAAGTCCTATAACCATCCTTGCCTCTACCTCGGATGAGACTTCATCTGCTTCCCAGGTGTTGCCGAAAGGGCTGGTAGTTAGGGTTTTGTTGGTGCACTCTTGAGCGTTGAACCCTGGGTTTTCCCCTGTGCCAACAATCCCCCATCTGTGATAATATTTACCTCATATGGCCCTAGCCAATGTGTTGGTTTTACTTACACTCTTGCTACCATTTTGGGCTGACCCAGGTTCATGTCTACTATGGTTTCCAACAAAACCCCTCTAAAACTATCGACCCCTTTGTTAAACCAGAAGGCAACACAGTACATAGAGTGCACTGCATAGTCTCACCCGAGATATTTCAATTGGTGGATGCAACGCTTAGGTGCTTGCAGCCTAGGAATGAGTGGGGATCTGGGATTAAACTCTATGATCTTCATTAGTTACCTTAACATTCAACTTATATTGAATACCCTGTCATTCTTCTTCATGCATGAAAAATAATAGATCTAACTAATGATTCTCGCATTTGTCTAACATTTATTCATTGACAGTAAAGGAGATACACAATATTCAATCACATAACATATGATCTACCATGGTTCACCCCTCTTGGGCTACACCCACAAATATTTGGCTGCTCTTATCTTTTATTATAGTGTTTCCAAAACTACAGTGCCTTGTGCATTACAATTCCCCATTAGTGGGTCGAGATATACAATGAGGTGGACTAGATCATACCAAGATCCTCAACTTGTGATCTAACCCTCAATATCCACCCTTATTTACTCTCATCATCTCAACAACTTACAAAACAGATTGAACTTACAATCATTCTCTCCTCGAATGACCAACAAACCCAAAACCTCACCCCTGACCTAGACCTCCTAGGTACCTACTTATACATTTGTTTGGCTTACCAACTATTACATTCTCTTACAAAAACCCTTACTCTATCATGGCTAGGTATTCTTGCATGAGAGCCTCACATGCTTTTCTCGTCTGCATGCGCGTATGTATTTCACATTCTACTTCTCCTGCATGCACACATTTCTTACACATGTTGCTTTTCCTGCCAGTTGTATTTCTCCCAAACTAGGTCTATGCCTAATAGACCCCCAACATTCACATCATGACTTGTCCCGAGTCACTGCATAATTCCACTGTCTGTCACTATGTGTGCCAATGCTTTATATATATCTACTATCCGTTGGCACTACTCCTGAGCCTGGATGCTCTTTTTTGACATGGCTTTGACCACCTGCGCAGTGACTGGTGGTCATAAGATACCCCCCCCCCTCCAATCTGATCTGTTTGAGGTGCACTTTCGCTGTGTCGATTTCCACAACCAAGTGTTCTAGTTTTTATTGCAGGGGCTCCAACTAATATTGTCGTGTGATCTTCTATGCCTACACTGCTTTTTCTTCTACTTGAAGGTTCTTCATTTCTATGACATTCTTTATCTTCTTTGGCAGAGACATTGTCCTCTGTCACTGCTTGAGATTTTCCATTGCTACATGAAATTTATCTTCCTTTCCTTGTAGCTCTTGTAGGCTCTCATCCTCTAATAGTTGTGTCTATAGTTGGATGCTCTTCTCCAATAGTTGTTCCACTCTATGTATGTTCTACACAATGTTTTCTGCAGCTACTATTGCGTCTTTCTCTCTGTGCGCTCGAACTCGGGGAGTCGTAGGTTTTGATCACTCCTCGAATTCCTTGATCTTCTCTTTATATTACCCTAGGGCCTGTGCTATTTTCCTCATAATCTCTTCAGAATATGCTTCTTCTGATTCTGTGCATCAAACTATTTTGTGGTTTGACATTCTTCTTCACCTATTGGTGTTGTGCTAGATCTTGTCTTACTACATCATCTCCCGTCTTATCTCCTCTGCGCATAACTATGTTGATATTTCTTCCATCATCCCTCACTTATGTATAAATCCATTGAACATTATATTTGTTCTGATATGTATTTTCTTGGATATTCCACAATAATGTCAGACATTCTTATGTGTCATGGTATGATGCATGAAAATAAATACATGTCGCAGGTGGAAGTGGACATTCTCTTGCATAGTGTCTTGGTTGTTGAAAATTATGGCATACCACTGGTCCTATACCTCTTCCAAAGCTTCCTCTACCTCATCCTACACCTCTATATCCATCTCGATCTCCTCGTAGTGCATTGTACTGAGGCACCTGATTGTACTGAGTAGGATTATTATGTGGTTGCGTGGTATTGTACTGCAACTGCACAGTGTTATATTGTTGTGGCAAAATGTTGTAAGGGGATGGTACTTGGTTAAATTGTGGTATATATTTTCCTGTCATCATTTACACCTGCACCCTATAGGTGTCTAATGTTCTTTCCCTCATCAAGTCCATTGTCCTGCAATATTTTTCATCATGGCCTATTGACTATCGGTTTTTTCTTCTACACAGTGTTGAATTCTTATGGCACAGTCCCTGTATTCAAGTATTGCATGATGTCAACAAAATATTCATCAACTACTTGAACTGAAAATAACTGTGCATCAGGGAAGTTGTCCTCTAAATTTGTAGGTTCTTCTCCATTGTTGATCCTTACAGGAGATCAGGTCCTGTGTTCAACTTCCCTGGTTTGAATATCACTTCAAAGTTAAATTCTTGAAACAAAAGTAACCATATACAGATCCTCCCCGAGAAACAGAACCATTTGTTGGTTTTACTTACAATCTTGCTACCATTCTAGGGCTGACCTAGGTTCAAGTATACTATGGTTTCCAAAAAAAACCCTCTAAAATTATCAACCCCTCTGGTAAACTAGAAGGCAACGCAGTACACAGAGTGCACTACATAGTCTCACCTGATATAGTTCTATTGGTGGTGTCAATGCTCAGGTGCTTGTAGCCTAGGAGTGAGTGGGGATTTGAGATTAAACTATGTGATCTTCAGTAGTTACCTTAACATTCAACTTATAATGAATACCCTATCATTCTTCTTCATGCATGCAAAATAGCAGATCTAACTAATCATTCACGCATTTGTATAACATATATTCATTGACAATAAAGGAGATACACAATATTCAATCACATAACACATGATCTATTGTGGTTCACCCTCTTGGGATACATCCACAAAGATTTGGTTTCTTTGCTCTTTTATTATAGCGTTTCCAAAACTACGTGCCTTGCACATTACAATTCCCCATCAGTGGGTCAAGATCTACAATGAGGCAGAGCAGATCACACCAGGATCCTCAACCTATGATCTAACCCTTAATATCGACCCTTATTTCCTCTCCTCAACTCAAAAACTTACAAAACTGGTCGAACTTACAATAATTCTCTCCTCGAATGACCAACAAACCCAAAACCCCACCCCCGACCTAGACCTCCTAGGTACCTACTTATACATGTTTATGGATTAACAACCATTACATTCTATTACCAAAACCCTAACGCTATCATGGCTAGGTCTTCTTGCATGCGCACCTCACATGATTTCCTCTTCTACATGCACGTTTGTCTTTCACGTGTTGCTTTTCCTGCATGTGCATATTCCTTACACATGTTGCTTTTCCTGCCAACTATATTTCTCCCGAACTGGGCCTGTGCCTAACACAATGCATTCTAAATTTACCAGTATGTTGGAAAAAATTATATCATATAGCAGGACTAGGTCTCCCTCCTTAAATATCTTCTTCTTAATATGTATGTCATGCTAGGATTTATCTCTTGCTTTCTATACTTCCTCTTGAAATCATGCCAGAATTTTTTCCTCTTCCATTTCCATTAGTTGATTTAATCTTTCTTGTAATACGCCTCTTTCTGTCATGTTGGTAATCACTTATACGCACAGACTGGGTACCAAAAATTCTAATGGCACAACTACTTCCTGCCCATACACCAACCTAAATGGTGTCTGCCCTGTCAACTTATTACATGTGGTCCTATAATCCCATAGTACTGCTGGTATTTTCAAGTCCCAATCATCCTTGTTGACATTGCAGATCTTATTCAAAGCATTTTCCAAGATCTTATTGGAATCTTCTACCATTTCATTAGCCTGAGGATGGTATGGTGTACTATTCTAGTGATAGAATTCAAACTCCTCAGTCATAGTCCTGATGGTATTTTTGATAAAGTGAGTGCCTTGGTCAGTCATCAAAATCCTCAGACATCCAAATCTGGTGATCACTTGCTCAAACAAGAAATGTGTTGTTGTCTCCGCGCTACAGTCTTTGACTGGTGTTGCTTCTGCCTATCTTGTTAATTATTCAGATGCAATAATGATATATCTAGCTCCAGATCTTTTTTTTGGTGGATTGATTGGTCGAACAAAGTCTATTGCCCATTTTTCGAATACCTACAAAGTTACTTGTGGTCTCAGAGGCATCTCATCTCTTCTGTTGTCTTTTCCAACCCTCTGTTAGACCTCACATTTCTATCAATATTCCTTGGCATGCTTATGAACTATTGGCCACCATAATCCTGTGTGCAATACCTTCTACGTGGTATCTTTTCTTGCATAGTTTCCTCCATCTATGCCTTCATGGGATTCTACCAAAATTCTGAACCTTTCATGTTCTAGTACACACCTTCTCAAAATGGGGTCTGCACCCATCTTATATAAATGTCCTACAATAAGTTGATAGTCTGCAACTCTAACTACCATATTTTCTTCTGTGCAGTGCTAAACTCTTGTGGCACAATCCATGTACTTAAATATTCAATAATATCAACAAAGTATTCATCAGCTACCTATACAGAAAATAGATGTGCATCAAGGAAGTTATCTTCCAAGTTGGTAGGTTCTTCTCCATTAGTTACCTTTGACAGGTGATCAAGTCCTGCATTTAGCTTCCCTAGTTTGACTATCACTTCAAAATCAAATTCTTGGAATAACAAAAACCATATACATATCCTCCCCCTCAATACTGTCTTGTTGACTAGATATTTGAGGGTAGAATGGTATGTGAACATTTTGAAGTGTTTCCCCAATAAGTAGTGCCTGAACTTCTAAAGTGAAAATACCATAACTAATCCTTCTCTTTATGTGGTGTTGTAATTCTTCTCTGATTATGACAATTTTCTTCTTGCAAATGATATAGGATGGTCTAAGTCCCCTGCTCCTAGTTGTGCCAAAATTGCTCCAAGTGCTATGGCTGATGCATCTACATGCATATGAAATGTCTTTTCCCAATATGGGAATACTAGGATAGGTGTTGTGACCATATTTTCTTTTAAGGTGTCCAACCCTTGTTAATAGTCTTCATTCCACTGAAATATAATATCCTTCTTTAACAGTTTTTCCATTGGCATAGTAATCTGTGCATGCCCCTTTGTAAATTTCATGTAATAGCCCGTATGTCCCAGTGTTTCTCTCAACTAGTGCACTGACTTTGGTGGTGGTAAGTTAACAATGACCACAATCTTAGCAGGATCCACTAGTAAACCTTATTTACACACTATATGTCCCAACAATATTCCAAAAGCTGTCCCAAAAATGAATTTCTTGATATTCAACAATATATGACATTGCCTGAATCTTTCCAACATTAGTCTTAAAAATTCTACAACGTCCTTTTACAAACTCTATACAATCCATTCATCCAGATATACTTCTAAAAAATGATGTATGAATTCCTTAAAAGAAACTATGACTACTCTTGAAAAAATGGTTGGGGCATTCTTTAGCCCAAATGGCATGAATGTATATTGGTAGGATACCCATTATGTAGAAAAAGTAGTCTTATACCTGTCCTCTGGAGCTATTTTGATCTGATGGTAAACTGAGAATCCATCTGTAAATGAATATGATTCTTTTCCTCCCACATTCTCTAGGAATTCATTTGTAAAAGGGGTAGGGAAAGGGTCATTTAAGAAAGCATCATTAAGTTTGTTCAGATCTACACAAATCCATATCCACCCTTTTTTATTTTCTTGGACTACCATAGGACTTATCCATTCATATTCCTCTATTGGTTCTATGATACCGGCTTCCAACATTCTGTCAATTGCTGCTTTCACTTTCTACTTATATACTAGATTTAGTCTATAAGATCTCTACCTGACATGTATTTCCTGAGGTTTGAGAGGTATTTTCATCTCACCTAACTCTTTTTCTATGCCTTTCATCTCTGTAAAGGTTGTTGGGAACAGGTCACTATATTCGCACAGTAACTATGTTATTCTTTCTATTGTTTGTTCATCTCGATAGTCTCCAATAATTTTCATTTTAGGATTGCCAGTTGTCCCAATGTTGAATTTCTTCACTTAGATTGGTGCAACAAATACTTCTGACTCCAGAGATGGACCTTCCACCTCCCTTTCTCCTTCATTTTATGTAATATGAATGTTGCGCAAATCATCTTCATCTGGTGCTTCCTCTTCAACATGATAGAATGAAAGTAGTTCTTTGATTGTCTGTCTATTTTTTTGTTGATATTATATCATGATTTCAACCTCTGGTTCCTCAATAAATATCACACCCCTTATCTACTTCAGTGTTTAATTAACATTGGGCTTCTCATGTTCAAATGAGAAAGTTACTACAAAGTTTTGTTGTAATGATGTCTATTCTGTAGTGCCTCTACGCATCTCCTGGTTTATATACCAGTTCCCTGTAATTCCTTCCAATGTATGGATGAAGTGATGAGGCCATTCTATTGGTGGTGTCATCCTCCATTATGTTCTGCAATTCTCCAAGTGTTCTTCTGGTGTTCCTTTCCCATCATACCTTTGCATTTCATTGCTCCCCTGTTCTGTGCCAAATCAAATGTGTAGTAATTGTTTACATTGGTACCAGTCCTTAATTGTTTCTTTGTGTGCACCCCACGATATTGTAGGTGTAGCTTTGAGTGAAATATCTAAGGATAAGAGTCTCTTATTTTCTAATACTTCTTCTTCATATTTTTTTAGAAATTCCTCTAAGTCATTTACCCCATGAAAATTGGGAGGTTCTCTTATCTCAACACCATGCCATCTTATTGCGCGGTCTATTCTTGCGCACCTTCTTGTGGAAAATTCATGTAATATCCATTGCCAATTGTCCAAACCTGTATCTGAGTCAGAATCACATGATGTGATGCTTCTCCAGCTAAGTAACCCATATGCAGTTGGGTTGACATAATCTTTTGCGTGCGCGGTGGTTCAGTACAACTAGTTTATTTCTTCCAAATCCAAACAAGTGGGTTCTACAAACCTTTCTCCTTCTGAAGGATCTAATGGTGCAATGACTCTATATTCACTTGATTAAAATGCCAATTTCCTTGTATTTAGGTTGATTATGGCCTAGTTATCAAATTCCCAATCCAATCCAAGCAATGTTGGGTAAGGTGTTGTGCCATATACTATTTCTATTACTTCAAAATCTTCCATAGTGCGCACTCCATCCAAATCTATCGTCACATCTTTAAGCCTTCCAATTGGTAAAACTCTTTGTTGATTTGATAATTTCAACTGGGCAGGTGAATAGAATAGTGTGGGTTCTCCCATACACTGACATGCATTATTAGGTAAAACATTTACTTCAGAGCCTAAGTCCAGTATAATATCACCCATATTAAAATCTCCAATGTTAGCATTCTGTCTGAATTCTCTTCTTGTCCTTCCCCTTGTATGGAGATGAATGATTGTTTTTTATTCTAACTTTCCTTCCACCTTTGTGTTACATATTTCTAGCATATTTTGTAATATCTTTACATATGATGGGTCGTTTAATAACTTAACACAGGATTGTAAAAAAGTTTTTATGTTATTTACTTTCTCTAGAGGTTGTGCTTCACTAGTGTGATCCATTGAGGAGGGAATTTTGTCTGAGTGTTGTGTGGATTATGTAGACACAAATGTTTTCTTGAGAAACTCATGTCTTTCCTCCTTGAATGTTTCCTTTTCTTTTTGTGCATCAAACTACTTTTGTGGTTCAATATTATTCTTCACCCATTGATGTTGCGCTGGATCTTGTCTCACTACACCAGTTCCTATCTTAGCTCCTCCTCGAGTGAACATATTGATGTTTTTACCATCATCCATGGCTTATTCATAAATCTATTGGACTTTCTGGTTGTTCTAATTCCTTCTTTCTTGGATATTTCCCAAAAGTACTGGATAGTATTCTATATCATGGTCTTTTGCACGAAAGTACATACATGTCACTGGTGGAAGTGGACATTCCCTTGCATAATGTCCTGGATTTTGGCAGTTGTGACACACTACTGGACCTCTACCTCATCCTTCACCTTTGTATCGAACTCGATCTCTCCTCATGGTGTGTTTTACTGAGATAACTGGTTATACTGCGCAAGGTTATATTGTGATTGCGCAGTGTTATACTGTTGCCACAAATTGTTGTATGGAGTTTGTACCTGGTTATACTAATGTGAATCTTGTCCTTTCATCATTTCTTCTTGCACCCTATAAGTATATGAAGTTATTTCTCTCATCATCTCCATCGTCCTACAATATTTATCATCATGACCCACTGACTTGCAAACATTGCAGTATGAAATTTTGGGTACTATCTTATACTTTTTCATCATTGGACAATGATATGGGTCATGCCCATGTGTTTTACAAATCTTGCACCATGGTCCTATTGTTGGAAAAGGGTTTGGTACTCATGTTTACATATACTACGCGAAAGTTGGACATTCATTCTTATGGTGCCCTTCTGTCCTGCATGTGGTACACCAAACAAATTCCCTTTTCTCTTTGCCCTTATTCTGGTTAAGTTGAAATGTTAGTTTCTTCAGATCCTCCTTCAGCTCCTCTTTCACTGGATCTGTCTTTTGATACTGGTTATGTTCCAGTTGTAAGTCTTCCTACATATCCTTTGTCTGATTTTGGAACTTTTGTTGTCTTAAAGGGTATTTCAAATGTGGTAACAGTGAGTTCACAAATAAGTGCCTATGTTGCATGTCAGTAATTGCATACTTCAAATTACCTTTCAACCATTTTAACCTGTGATAAATATCCCAAATAGACTCACCTAGTTTTTGCATGATTTCAATCATTTCATTCATATACTAATCTTGTGAGCTGGGCTTTTGAAATTCATTTATCAATAGTTTTTTCACATATGCAATAGTCCTTGTTACTCTTGGTGGATTGTTTACATATATTATCATATACCAGTCCAGTGCATGGTCTCTTTGCATAATAGATAACTATACAAGTTTTGTATCCCCATCTGTGATCTTCTTTGCTTCCCAAATCTTCTTGCATATGAATAAGTGATTTTCAGGATCCTCTGTTGCCTCTACTCGAAATTCTGGTAACCTAATCGTAGGATCATGTCCTACCATTTTGAATTGTGTTGTAATACTACCTCCACATGGTGTATATATTTGATTGTTACTTCCTGAACTGGCTCCCCCATTTGATGCTCCTTGACTGGATCCTTGTCCTGTACTTATTATGACACTAAAATTCAGTTGTCTAGATGCTGGTGTTCTTTCTGTTGTACTAGTCGCACATGGGGTTATAGGTTCCACATTGATGTTGATATAAATTGGAGGTATGCATTCTATTCATGCCATTGGAACTCCTATTTTCCATATGTTGTGTGCATGATTTCCTCAATTTTCTCCATATCTTAGAGATCCTCTACCTCTTCCTCATCATTTTCCAAGCCCTCTCTATCAACTATGGCTCTCTTCTTATTATTCATCTTATATTGGTAGGGTTCTCCACTGCACGCATTTCCAACTGTTTCCATTATCTTCTTTATCTGGTATTCTTCCATCATGATTGGGTCCATGGTCTCCTTCTTCTTTCTCTTATCCATTTCTTCCTCCATTTCTCCAGCTCGTGTCAGTGCTTCCCCCCTTCCCCCATGCACACAGGGAAGTTTAGCTATCTGATTTCATGGTCATCACATCGTTGTTATAAAATAAAATATAGATTCAAGTATACAACAATATGATATACCTACCTCTAGGTCCTTTTAGAAAATCATGCTTTGCCGCGCTGTAAGACTTCACGGTATCTACTACAAATTTGGTGATAAATCCTCCAACAACATTGTCTAACCAAAAATCTATTGCATGCGTAAATTTGTTGTCAACTTGTTGTAACTGCACGATCTCCACAGGATTCCACTCTAGCTGTCTCATGCAATTTATTGGGTGGTTTTCCTTTAACCTCAATAACCACTCCTACAAGAAATGCAAGAAATCACATAAAAATACCTCATGCAAGTCACTAAACACGTATTTTTCAAGATATTTGCACGGCGTTAACTTAAGGTTTCTATTATCCTTCTGCGCAAAATCAAGTTCCTTTGTTTTCAACCATCATTTCAATCTCTCCCTTAGTTGGATTCCATGGCCTAAACATTCCCTTCTATACTTTCATTCTGCACATGTTTCTTACACAGATCCCTTCCACTCAATCCTATGCAGTTCCAACCAACAACAAAACCATTTTTTGGGTTAAATCTCTCTTTCTACTCTTGGTTTGACCCAGGTTCATATCTGAATAGGTTTCCAACAAAACCCACTAAAACTATCATCCCTCCTAGTAAACTAGAAGGTAACGTTGCATGTAGATCACATAACATAGTCTCACCCGAGATAGCTCTATGGGTGACTGCAATGCTCAAGTGCTTGCAATCTAGGAATGAGTGGGGATATGGTAATGCATTTTATATTCTTCATGCATTCATTTTGTTATTCATTCAAATATTCCTATAATTCATTCATCTTTTAGGCCCATGCATTCATTCTAATATATCTAGCTTAACCATTCATTCATAAAATAATCATTGAAAAAAAGTAAACATGCCATAAACATCACATATCACACAGGTTTTACCATGGTTCACCCCCTCCTGGGCAATGTCCACAACTATTTGGCTTCTCTGCTCTTTTATTTAGTCTACTGCAAAATATGGCATTGTGTGCATTACATATTCCATCATACAATCATGAAGAGGTTCAAGAACATCTGTGAGGAGGAATAGATCACAGAGGCTTCTCATTCTATGATATAACCCTCAAAATATACCTTACTTGACTCTTCTACATCCTTATTACAACAATAGACGAACTACCACCAACCAAACCCCTAACCTAGACCTCCTAGATTCTTATTTATACTATTTTCAGGCTTATAGCCATTACAATCTTTATCACAAACCCTAACCCTATCATAGTTAGGCTTGTCTGCCTATGTGCCA
>JASDQU010105281.1:67866-90469 GCA_032191745.1 Picea mariana
GGGATATGTTTATGGGCCTTGGCCTTCTTGCATGCCCCCCCTGTATGTATAATTCTCCATTTGGGTGGCTTTGTTTCTTGTGGAGTAGTTGTTGAAGAGGTTTACTGCGTTGTTGTGTCCCCCCTTCCTTCTTCTTCCTACGTCGGGGCACTGTCTTTCTTTCCTATCTGTGCATCCTTCTTTGGAGAATTTCCCTTCTTCTACTATGCTGGATTTTGATTGGGCTTTCCCTGCTGTGTTGGTTTCTTGGGCATAGTGCTGTCTCCTGCAGGTGTCTTGGACGACCCTGCTTCCACTTCTTTTCCCTTGGGCATGTCCTCCAAGTGTTGGTTATGTTTTCCTTGATGTCGCTAAGATACTGATCAAAGGTGTTGGAATTTCCACTTCTTCGCTTGGGGTCCGAAGTGCTTCACATTGACGTGTACCGCAATGCGCAACAACCACCTACTCTATCATATAAATAGGAGTAGGGAGGCTCTTTTCACCTGATTAAGGCTATCAGATTCAGCAACCAGGAGTAGTGGAACTCTGTTCCCAAGTCTTGCACATCCTTGCAGTCATCTAGGAACAGTTTCAGTAAATATGGGGCCCAACTAAGCATGGTGTTGTTTTTGCACTGTGTTGTTGTTGTGACAACCCTTGCAGGGACCTCTTCCTTGTAGCATTTGTGTAGCAATTTGCATGCCATTAGTTTCATAGCCATCCTGGTGGTTGTGTTGTTGATTCTCTTGATAATAATTCTGCACGAGCCTCTTTTTGTCCCGTATGTCTTCTTCATCTCTTCGGCGAGAGATTTTTCTTTGGTTTTGTCATTCAAGTACTACGTGGGACTCTATCCAATTGATGGTAGGCCTATGATGAAAGAAATGAGTTCCACGTCAATGGACATGGGTTCTTCTAACCATAAGAATCCTCTATGGAGGACTGCCATCAACTGCTTGATGTAGTTATTCACCTCTTTCCCCCTGCCAAAGTGGGGAATCACGACCAGGTTCAGGATCCCTGTGTTTGCTAGGCCTATCGCCCATTGCTTTGGTTGCAGTATTGGGTCTCCAAATGGCCATGTGCCTAAGCTCTCCATGTACACTCATTGCGCAAATTATGGGAATTTTTTGGTGTCAAACACATCATGGTCTGTGTATCTCATCCTTTCCACGCAACCTAGTAGAGTTGGCATGGCCTACACCCCCTCTAGAATGTGTGGTAAAATAATTGGGGTGTCCGGCTACGTGCGTGGGGACCGCATGATGGGTTGTTTGCCATTTCTTGTTACTGACGTGATAGAGGTCCTAGCCTATGGTTCTCTGTCTTCCCCACCTAAATCTAGCTTCCCTGTGATGTCTTCAATATGTACTTTTTCCTTCTTCACAGACCCCACCACAGGTTGTGGTCTCGGCCTGTCAGACTATGTCCACTCGTTGTTGACACCACTTGTTTTGTTGGTTGCTTCGACCCTCACAGGTTTTTGTGGGTTTCCTGTGGTGATTGGTTCATGGCCATGCACACTATCGTGTGAGTCAATATCCATCCTGGTCATCATTGGGGCTTGTTCTTCTTCCTCGACCAGTGTGGCACTCACTAATTCGACCTGTGGTAAGGGAATTGCATTGACATCGACGATTCCCTCTCTGTGTGTCATTTCCTGCTCCGCCTCTGCGGTTTCTTTCGGTGACCTAAAATTGTTGCATGTTTTTCGTGCAGTTTGGCTTGGTGTGAAAACCTTTGGACGTGCCATCATGGGAAATTCTTTCTTTCCTGGTTGATTTTTGGCTACTTTGTCTCTGTACTAGCCTGTTCGCCTCTCGTCTTCTTTCTCGTTAGCTTCGCAAGTTTGCAAATGCACAAGAAGTCTTGTTTGGCCCACATTTTCATTTTATAGAGGGAATAATAATTTCCTTGAATCTTCTCGGGGAAGCTTCTTTGGTTGTTATTAATTCATTGAAGCTTATCGAGTATGCTTCATTCAATTTCATAAATGCCCAATTCGCGCCTTTTTTCCCTAATGACCATTTTTTTATTTTTCGATCATTGGACCCCTTTCCAATGCATTGAAATTTTTCGGTGCGCCGTACATTTCTGCTATGACTTTTCCTTAGTGTGCGATGTTTTGCTTCTGTCAACCATATGCTGTGTGCGGTCATTTTTTCTTTTTGTCGTTCTTATTCCACTATCTTTGTGCATGATATTTCCCAGTATTTTTGTATTTTCTTTCTTTTCTACTTTTGTATTTATTTTTTCCTCTTTTTCTCCTTTTTATTTATTTTTATCATTTTTCTATCCTAATCTATGCTATAGTACACTATATACATGCATTTTCCCACTGTATTGTAACTTTTAAGGGTTAGTAGATCGATTGTCCTTGTACAATTTCAGTCGACTACTGTTGATCATTCCTTTAAGTTTCGTTCCTGGCAAGTCTTTTTGCTGTATAGATCCCCCATCCGTGATAGTCTTTACTTCATATGGCCCTAGCCAATGTATCCTAAACTTACCAGGATGTTGAAAAAATTTACTGTCATAGAGAAAAATCAGGTCTCCCTCCTTAAAACTCTTCTTCTTAATATGTTTGTCATGCTAGGATTTGTCTCTTGCTTTCTGTACTTCTTGGTGAAATCCTACCAGAATCATGTCCTCTTCTATTTCCATTAGTTGATTTAACCTTTCCTGTTCTGTGCCTTTTTCTGTCATGTTGGTAATTGCTGCTACGCGCAGTCTGGGTACCAAAAATTCTAATGGCACCACTTCTTCCTGCCCATACACCAATCTAAATGGTGTCTGTCCTGTCAACTTCTTACATGTGGTCCTATATGCCCACAATACTACTGGTATCTTCAAGTCCCAATCATCCTTGTTGACATTGCAGATTTTAGTCAGAGCATTTTCCAAGATATTATTGAAAGTTTCTATTGTTCCATTTACCTGAGGATGATATGGTGTACTCTTTTGGTGAGAGACTTTGAACTCCTGAGTCATAGCCATGATGGTATCATTGATAAAAGAGTGCCTTAGTCACTCATCAAAATCCTTGGACATCCAAATCTGGTGATCACTTTCTCAAACAAGAAGTGTGTTGTTGTCTTTGCGCTACAATCTTTGACTGGTTCTGCTTTTTCCCATATTGTTAAGTATTCAGTTACAGTAATGATATATCTAGCTCATGACCTTTTTGCTGGTGGATTAATAGGTCCCACAAAGTCTATTTCTCATTTGTAAAATACCTGCAGAGTCACTTGTGGTCTCAGAGGCATCTCATCCCTTTTTTTGGGTTTCCCAACCCTCTAACAAACATCACATTTCTGGCAATATTCCTTGGCATCTTTATTGAATTTTGACCAACATAATCCTGTGCATAATACCTTCTGCATGGTATATTTTACTGCATAGTGTCCTCCATATATTCCTTCATGAGTTTCTACCAAAATTATGGGCCTTTCATGTTCTAATACACACCTTCTCAAAATGATATTTGTGCCCATTTTGTATAAATGTCCTGCAATAAGTTGATAGTATGTATCTCTGACTACCAGATTTTTCTTCTGCGTAGTGCTAAACTAATGTGGCGGAATCCTCGTACTTAAGTATTCAATAATATTAACGAAGTATTCATCAGATACCTGTACTAAAAACAATAGTGCATTAGGGAATTTTTCTTCCAAGTTAGTAGGTTCCTCTCCATTAGTTACCCTTGACAGGTGATCAGGTCCTACATTCAGCTTCCCTAGTTTGACTATTACTTCAAAATCAAATTCTTGGAATAACAATAGCCATCTATAGATACCCCCCCCCTTCCCAACACTGGCTTGTTGACTAGATATTTGAGGGCAGAATGGTCTGTGAACATTTTAAAGTGTTTACCCAGTAATTAGTGCCTGTACTTCTGAAGTGCATAGACCATGAATATGACTTCTCTTTTTGTGGTGTTGTAGTTTTTCTATGATTTTGAAAACTCTCTGCTTGCAAAGGATATAGGATGGTCCAAGTTTCCTGCTCTTGGATGCGCCATAATTGCTCCAAGTGCTATGGATGATGCATATACATGCACATGAAATGTCTTTTCCCAATTTGGGAATACTAGGATAGATGCTGTGACCATATTTTATTTTAAAGTGTCCAATCCTTGTTGACAGTCCTCATTCCACTGAAATCTGGTGTCCTTCTTTATAGTTTTTCTATAGGTGCAGTAATATGCGCATACCCCTTTATAAACTTCCTATAATAGCCTGTATGTCCCAGTGTTTCTTTTAACTGGTGCATTGACTTTGGTGGTGGAAAATTTACAATGATTGCAATATTAGTAGGATCCACTAGTAAACCTTGTTTACACACTATATGTCCCAACAATATTCCAAAAGGTGTCCCCAAAATACATTTCTTGATGTTTAAGGATATCTGACATTGCATGCATCTTTCCAACATTATTCTTAACACTTCTACATGGTCCTTTAACAAACTATATACAGTCCAGTCATCCAGATATACCTCTAGAAATTGATGTATGAATTCCTTAAAAGTAGCTATGACTACTCTTGAAAAAATGGCTGGTGCATTCTTCATCCCAAATGGCATGTCTATATATTGGTAGTATCTCCATTCTGTAGAAAAAGTAGTATTATACCTTTCCCATGGAGCTATTTTGATCTGATCGTAGCCTCAGAATCCATCTGTAAATGAATATGCTTCATGGCCTCCCACATTCTCTAAGACCTCATCTGTAAAAGGGGTAGGAAAAGGGTCATGTAAGAAAGCATCATTCAGTTTTCTCAAATCTACACAAATCCTTATCCCCCCTTGTTTATTTTCTTGGACTACCATAGGACTTATCCATTCATATTCCTCTATTGGTTCTATGATACCAGCTTCCAACATTCTGTCAATTTCTTCTTTCACTTTCTTCTTATATACTAGATTTAGTTTGTAAGGTCTCTACCTAACAAGTCTTGCCTCAGGTTTGAGAGGTATTTTCATTTCTCCTAGCTCACCGACTATGCCTTTCATCTCTGTAAAGTYTTTTAGGATCATGTCACTATATTCGCGCACTAATTTTGTTATTCTTTCTACTGTTTGTTCATCCTAATAGTCTCCAATACTTGCCAATTTTGGATTGTCAGTTTTCCCAATGTTGACTTTCTTAACTTTGATTGGTGCAAAAAATACTTCTCACTCAAGGGATGGACCTTCCACCTCTCTTTATCTGTCAATCTTTGTAATCTAAATGTTGCGTGGATCGTCTTCATCTGGTGCTTCCTCTTCAACATGATATCATGAAAGTAGTTCTTTGATTGTTTATCTATTCTGTTGTTGATATTATGTCATGAATTCAACCTCTAGTTCATCAATAAATATCATTCCTTGTATCAGCTTCAACGTTTAATCGATGTTGGGGTTCTCACATTCAAATGATAAGGTTACTACCAAGTTTTTTTGTAAGCATGTCCATTCTGTAGTGCCTCTACGCATCTCCTAGTCTATATACCAGTTCCCTGAAATTCCTTCCAATGTATGGATAAAGCGATGAGGTCATTCTTATGGTGGTGTCATCCTCCACTGTGTTCTGCACTTCTCTAAGTGTTCAACTCGTGTTCCCTATCCATCATACCTCTTCATTTCATTTCTCCCATTCTCTGCGCCAAATCTAATGTGAAGTAGTCCTTTCCACTGATATCGGTCCTGGATTATTTCTTTGTGCACACCCCACCATCTTGCAGGTCTGGCCTTGAGTGCAATATATAGGGATAAGAGCCTCTGATTTTATAACATTTCATCTTCATATTTTTTTATAAATTCCTCTAATTCATTTACCCGATAAAAATTGGGAGGTTCTCTTATCTCTGTACCAACCCATCTTACTGCATGGTCTATTCTTGCGCACCTTCTTGTGGAAACTTCATGTAATCGTTATTGCCAATTCTCCAAACCTGTATCTAAGTTAGAAGCACATGATGTAATCCTTCTCCAACTGAAAGGAATATCTCCCCTGCTATGCCTTTCATCTCTGCAAAGGTCGTTGGGGATAGGTCACTGTATTCGCACAACAACTTTGTTATTCTTTCTATTGTTTGTTCATCCTGATAGTCTCCAATACTTGCCAATTTAGGATTGCCAGTTTTCCCAATGTCGACTTTCTTAACTTTGATTGGTGCAACAAATACTTCTAACTTGAGAGATGGAACTTCCACCTCTCTTTCTCCCTTAATCCAAGTAATTTGAATGTTGTGCGAATCATCTTCATCTGGTGCTTCCTCTTCAACATGGTAGCATGAAAGTAGTTCTTTGACTATCTGTCTATTCTGTTGTTGATATTTTTTAATGAATTCAACCTTTGGTTCATCAATAAATATGATTCCATGTATCATCTTCAGCATTGAATCAATTTTTGGGTTCTCATTTTCAAATGAGAAGGTTACTACAAAGTTCTGTTGTAAGCTTGTCCATTCTGTAGTGCCTTTGTGCATCTCCTGGTCTATATACTAGTTCCCTGTAATTCCTTCCAATGTATGGATAAAGTGATGAGGCCATTCCTCTGGTGGTGTCATCCTCCACTATGTTATGCACTTGTCTAAGTGTTCAACTGGTGTTCCCTGTCCATCATACCTCTACATTTTATTTCTCCCCTGCTCTACACCAAATCTAATGTGCAGTAGTCGTTTACACTGATACCAGTCATGAATTGTTTCTTTGTATGCACCCCACCATATTGTAGGTGTGGACATGAGTGCAATATCTAGGGATAAGAGCCTTTTATTTTCTAACTCTTCCTCTTCATAATTTGTCAGAAATTCCTCTAAGTCATTTACCCCATAAAAACTGGGAGGCTCTCTTATCTCTGTACCAACCCATCTTACTGCGCGGTCTATTCTTGCGCACCTTCTTGTGGAAATTTCATGTAATTATTTTTTCCAATTATCCAAACCTGTATCTGAGTCAGAATCACATGATGTAATGCTTCTTCAGCTAAGTACCCCATCTGCAGTTGGGTTCACATAATCCTCTTTGTGCACATTGGTTATGTACAACTTGTTTATTTCTTCCAGATCCAAATAAGTGGGCTCTACAAACCTTTCTCCTTCTGACAGATCCAATGGTGCAATCTATATTCACTAGATTCAAAAGTCTTTTTTCTTGTCTTCAGGTTGATTATGGCCTGTTTATAAAATGCCCAATCCAATCCAAGAAATGTTGGGTAAGGTGTTGTACAGTATACTATCTCTATTACTTCAAAATATTCCATAGTGCGCACTCCATCCAAATCAACTGTCACACCTTTAAGCCTTCCAATAGGTAACACTCTGTGTTGATTTGATAACTTCAACTGGACCAGGGAATAGCCTAGTGTGGGTTCTCCCATACACTTCCATGTCTTCTTAGGTAAGAAATTTAATTCAAAGCCCAAGCTCAGTATTATATCACCCATGTTGAATTCCCCAATGTTAGCATTTAGTATGAATTTATGCTTGTCCTTCTTCTTGTATAGAGATGATTAACTATTTTATGCTCTATTTTCCCTTGTAACTCTGTGTTACATCTTTCTAGCATATTTTTTAAGATATTAACTGATGGTGGATCCTTCAATAACTTAACACAGGATTGCAGAAAAAGTTTTTATGTTACTTACTTTCTCTAAAGGTTGTGCTTCACTGGTGTGGTCCATTGAGGAGGGAATTCTATACATTGGTGTGTTCTGCATGTGCTACGCGACTGATGTAGATGCAACATTTTTCTTGATAAACTCCTATCTGGCCTCCTTAAATGTTTCACTTTCTTTCTATGCATCAAACTTCTTTTGTGTTTCAATATTCTTCTTAACCCATTGGTGTTGTGTTGGATCTTGTTTAACTGCGTCAGTTTCTGTCTTGGCTCCTCCTCGAGTGACTATATTGATGTTTCTCCCATCATCCCTATATTATGCAGAGATCCATTGGACATTCTGGTTGTTCTGGTTCCTTTTTTCCTGGATCTTTCCCAAGAGTGTTGGACAATCTTATGTGTCATGGTATATTGCGTGACAGTACATACATGTCGTTGGTGGATGTGGACACTCCCTTGCATAATTCCCTGGATGTTGGTAGTTGTGACACACTATTGGACCTCTCCCTTGTCTAAATCCTCCTTTACCTCGTCCTCCACCTCTGTATCCACCTCGATCTCCTCGCGGTGCATTGTACGAAGGTACTTGATTATACTGCGCGGGGTTATACTGTGGCTGCACATTGTTTTATCATGTCTGCGCATTGTTGTATTGTTGCTGCACATTTTTGTATGGAAGTGGTACCTGGTTGAACTGAGGTGCAACTTGTCCTGTCATCATTTCTATTTTCACCCTATAAGTATTTGAAGTTCTTTCTCTCATCAGCTGCATCATCCTACAATATTTATCATTATGACCCACTGACTTGCAAAAATTACAGTATGAACTTTTGGGTACTGTCTTATAATTATACATCATTGGACAATGATATGGATCATTCCCATGCATTTTACAGATCTCGAACCATGGTCATCCTATTGGAAAAGGGTTTGGTATGTTTCCATATACTGTGCGAAAGTTGGACATTTGTTCTTATGGTGTCCTTCTATCCTGTATAGCGTACACCAAACAACTTCTCTTTTCTCTTTGCCCTTATTTTGGTTAAATTGAAAGGTTAGGTTCTTCAAATCCTCCTTCAACTCCTCTATTGTTGGATCTGTCTTCTGATACTGGTTCTCTTCCAATTGTAATGCTTCCTGTAGAGCCTCTTCCTGAGTTTGTAACTTCTGTTGTCTTAATGGGTATTTCAAATGTGGTAACAATGAGTTCACAAATAAGTGCCTATGTTTTATGTTAGTAATTGCATACTTCAACTTACCTTTCAAATGTTTTAACCTCTGATCAATCTTTGAAACAAACTCACCCGATTTTTTCCTGATTTCAATCATTTCATTCATATACTGGTCCTCTGAGATGGGCTTTTGAAATTCATTTATCAATAGTTTTTTCACGTATGTAATAGTCCTTGTTACTCATGGTGGACTGTTTACATCTAGGCTCATGTACTAGTCTAGTGCGCGGTCTCTTAGGGTGATAGCTAACTGTGCAATTTTTGTATCCTCATTTGTGATCTGATTTTATTCCCAAATCTTCTCATAGATGAATAAGTGCTTCTCAGGGTCCTCTGATGCCTCTCCTCGAAATTCTGGTAATCTGATTATGGGATCATGTCTTGCCATTTTGAACTGTGTTGAACTGCTACCTCTGCACAGTGAAGATATTTGACTATTACTTCTTGAACTGGCTCCCCTAGTTGATGCTCCTTGATTGGATCCATGTCTTGCTTTTTTCCTTCCACTAAAATTCGATTGTCTAAACGTTGGTGGTCTTTCTGGTGTACTAGTCACACATGGGGTTGTAGGTTCCACACTGAAAATGATCTGGATTGGAGTTCTTCCTTATGTCCCTGACCTTGGACCTCATTGTTTCCTTTCATATGTTGCACGCATGATTTCCTTAATCTTCTCCACATTCCAGATATTCTCTACCTATTCCTCATCGCTTTCCAAGCCCTCTCTATCATCTATGGCTCTCTTCTTGTTATTCATCTTATATTGGTAGGGTGATCCACTACACATCTTTCCAGTTGTTGCAATTATTTTCTTTATCTGGTCTTCTTCCATCATAATTGGGTCCATGGTCTCCTTCTTCTTTCTCTTATCCATCTCTTCCTCCATTTCTCCACCTCCTGTCAGTGCTTCTTCCCTTCCCCCATGCACATGGGGAAGTTTAGATGTCTGATTCCATGGTCATCACACCATTGTTATACAATAAAATCTTGATTGACATATACAATGATATGATATACCTACCTTTGTGTCCTTTTAGAAAATCACACTCTTCTTCTCTATAAGAATTCATGGTATCTACTACAAATTCGATGCTAAACCCTGCAACAATACCGTCTAACCAGAAATCTACTGCACACATAAATTTGTTATTAACTTGTTGTAACTGTGCGATCTCCATAGGATTCCACTCTAGCTATATTATTCGATTTGTTGGGTGGTTGTCTTTTAATCTCAATAACCACTCTTGCAAAAAATACGTGAAATCACAAAAAAATACCTCATGTAAGTTGCTAAACACATATTTGTCGAGATATTTGCATGGTGTTAACTTAGGGTTTATGTTATCCTTCTGCACAAACTCAAGTTCCTTTATTTTCAACCATCTTTCAATCTCCGCCTTCGTTGGATTCCATGTCCTAAACATTCCCTTATATACCTTCATTCTCCACTCGTTTCTTCCACGGATCTCGTCCACTCAATCCTATGTAGTTCCAACTGACAACAAAACCATTTGTTGGTTATATATTTCTTTCTCACTTCTTGGGTTGACCCGAGTTCGGATCTCAACAAGTTTCCAACAAAACCCTCTAAAACTATCTGCCCTCCTGGTAAACCAGAGGACAATGCTGCGCACATAATGCACTATGCAGTCTCACCTGAGATAGCTTTATGGGTGACTGTAATGCTTAAGAGCTTGCAGTCTAGGAATGAGTGGGAGTATGGGGGTGTATTCTATCTTCTTCATGCATTAATATTGTTATTCATTCAAGTATTTCTAGGATTCATTCATCTTTAGGCTCATGCATGCATTCTAATACATCTAGTTAATCATTCATTCATAAGATAATCATTAACATGAAGTAAGCATTCAATAAACATCACATATAAAATAGATTTTACCGTGGTTCACCCCCTCCTGGGATACGTCCACAAAGATTTGGCTTCTGTTCTCTTTTATTTAGTATGCTGCAAAATCTAGCGTTGAGCACATTACATCTTCAATCATACAATCATGAAGAGGTTCAGGAACCTCTGTGAGGTAGACTAGATCACACCAAGATCCTCAACATGTGACCTAACCCTCAAAATATAGCTTTCTTGACTCTTATACAACCTTATTACACTCATAATAACCATCATCAACTCTTCGAACCCTTTCCAACCGCTAACCTAGACCTCCTAGGTTCTTATTTATATTATTTTATAGGCTTATAACCGTTACAATATTTATCAAAAACCATAACCATATCATGGTTAGGCTTGTCATCCTTCTCGCTAGGTTGCTTCTCCTCTTGCATGCTAATTTTCCGCTTGCATGTTGTTTTTCCTACCACATGTTCTTCTCCAAAAATAGGTCTGCACCCAAAATAACCTTCCTTCTCAAAATAGGCCTGCACCCAACACATATGTATATCAAATAACTTCTTCTTCTTTTTCATCTTCATTTTTTATCAATAGAGAGTCTTCTTGTTCAAGTAACCCTTTCATTGAGATTTTTGATGTTAGTGGCTTCCACCATTGTGTTGAAGATATCTCTCATACCATGGTGGATACTAGTCCATGTGCATCATTTGATCCCACTAATTTATCTCAAGTTGATGGTTTCTTGAAGTATGAGCCCTGAGAGGCTTGCCAAGACAATGAGGCACTTTGGTCAATGTTGATGGTTATGTCAGGATATCATTCTTTTGTCTTGTATTATGGAGTTAACAAGTATATCAACACAAATGTTCTATCACCAAGTACACCTCGCACAAATTCTATGCATGGTTCTCATTTGGTATGCTACTTTCCATTGAAATCCTTCCATCAATTCTGTGTTAGTCATGGTAGATTTTATGATATAATTGAAGCATGATTGGAGGAATATTATTCAGCTAATGTTCCCATGAATTATTACTATCGTGTATTTAATATGGTGGATAGAGTTTTTCATCTTTTTTTTCCTACTTTTACTTTACTTTTTCTCCAAGTTTTGTTACTAATCTTTTACGATGAACATGTCTATGCATGCATGTGATTGTATTGATGGATACATTGGAATTAACACTTTACATAGTTCATTCTTTTCACCTAGTCTAATGTAGGATAAAAGTAGGATATAATAGACTAATATCTTTTCTGTGCATAGTATTAGTTTTGCTTTCTAGTTTTTATCAAGTTTCTTGTTTCCTTTTCTTTTGTTATTGTTGGTTGAATAATACATGGATTTCTCAGCAGAGGTGGAAATAAATATAAGGTTTGCATGCTAATTTTTTCCCTTGAATGGATCTTTAAATAAAAAATTAAATTTAATATGGGAAAAATTCCTTTTATCTCATTCTCAAAATTTCCTATGTTTTGGGGTAATTTTCAGATCACTGATTCTATGCAAGTTCACCGTGCTAAATATTTTTCAAGTTTTTTGTCATTCTACAAGTAGGATATTTTAAATAAAGAATGTTATTCAGTCTCTCTTGTGGTGAAAATGAACACTCATATTAATTCCATCTGCATACGAACATGATTCTAATTGGAATATTTTGCTTGATTGAGTTTCTTTTGACTTTTGGTCTTGTTGTCCTATACACAGTAAATGGAAGTTTGAGTATTAATTTTCTTCCCATCTAAAATTAATCCCATTCCAACTCCTTGTAATTTCCTTGAATGATTATTTTATCATGGTTTTGGAGTTATCCAGATGGTTGTTTGCACATTGACTATTTTCTTTGGTTACTTTCAACCAACATGATTTTATGTATAGACTTCTCTTAGCATAGTGAGCTTGGCTAAGTTTTCTCTGAGCTACTTGCTTTCACCACCTTTAATTTTTTTTTTTTTGGATTTTGATTGAGCATATATTTTTCATCATTAAGTCAATCTTTCAAGGAATATTTTTCCTTTTATCTTGCAACTTACTTGATCCAAGTTTCATCTTATACACAAAAATAAGAGATATTCTTTAAGACTATCTAGAAGCATGTTTCAACATTTTGGACAACATTTTTATTTATTTATTGATCATTGGCGGAATCAACAACTGGGCCGGTCTCATACTAGCGTGACACGAGGTCAATTCCTACCACTACCACTATAACCTCCAGGTTCCATATGTATGCCCCTTTCGTAGGCATGGGTAAATTGGGTGGATTTGAACTCAGAACCTTATTGAACATAACACTTCATATCATGGCACTTGCCAATTGAGATGCCCCCCGGGGGCTCAACAACCTTTTGGAAAACATTGTTATTTAAATATTTCTACTAATATCTATTTAAAAAATCACTCATTTTATTCACTAATTTAGTGGTTGATTGAATGTTTAATCCGAGTCTTGTCAATCATGAGGATTTTAGACTTGATCTTTTCTTGGAAAAGATTTTTCATAATTGATGATTTTTAGTCACTTATTCTAGTTACCTTCTTGAATAATCTAATTTTTATCATGGTCGAATATTGTTTTCTTATCTCAGTATTAAAATCATTCAAATTCTTTGGAGTTGTAGATATCTCGGTGGTCAATCTCAATACAATTTCTAAGATTCTAAATTTTGTGTTTTCAAAATCTGTGTCAACTTTAACCGTGGTATTTAAATTTGGTGGGTTGTAACCACAGGGTCTTCTCTCAGGGAACCTATGACATAGTGCCTGCATTCGTGGGGTATTAAATAATACCCCTAATTTCACTAGATATTGATAAATACCTCCCAAAATCCTTTTGTTGAATCCCCCTCCCAATACATCTTTCCAATAAAACAAACATATTTTAACTAGATACCCTTGTTTATAACCCCTAATACCTATAAACCCCTTCAGACCCCTAATACAATATATTGACCTTATTTTTCATAATTAAAAAAAACCCTTTATGAATGAATGTGATAAGATATTGGTCAACATGGTGAATCCCCCATGGTTGTAACTCATCAATCTATTAGGTCTCACATTCTTTAGCATTCCAAGAATCTGAACCAATAACACCGAAATTGTTCAAGTTCATTCATATCCTGGAAAGAAAAGCATGCTTGGGTCATGTTGGAATATCCTTTATTTGATTTTTCTTGTTCATGATCTTGTTGGTTTTGTTTTCATGATTCCATGTCTAATTATTTGGACGGAAAACCTATCTAGTAGAGAGACAAGCTACACACTCGTCTTTTTCATTTCATTTCCTCCATATTCTATTCCATATGTAAGCCCAATGGAAGTGAAATTTATAGTTTCTCAACTTAGAAAATTCTTGAAAAAATGATGATATCAGTCTCATGGATATTCCCATCATGCCAAACTTCAACTCATTAGAAATCAGGTTTTAGTCATTTCTTTCATTTATGATTTCTAATTATATTTTTCATTTATGATGGGGGAATCAATCCATCTAGGCTATGATATGAGATTACTTGAACCTTTCCATAGTGTCTCAATAGATGCCATTTCCATAATGATTTCCTCTTGCCTCTCACAAGGTTGAATATGATCATACATATGTTTCACATTATTATCATTAATGACCAGAGGAAATACAAACCTTGGCTTGCAAGTATGATGATTTTAAATTGGATTTTGTAATCATGACAAAGGATAAGATGAAGTGTCTAGGGGATCCAAATATCACAACAATCAAAGAAACTGAGTCTTATGTCGAAGGGAATATTGTGCGAAAGAACATGGTGCTTATCTCTCATGAAGAAGGTTATGATATTTGACTGAATGAAAAGAAAATGAATACTTGATGACTGCATTGGCATTTGCATAATTTTTATGATGACCAATATAGTTCAATTTTACATTAGCTTAGCATGATTTTCTTAGGATTGGTTTAATTTTGGTCTTTACTTTTCTTTTTAGTCTAATTTCATTTCAACAAGTCAGTCATTTAGAAGAAGAGTTCTTCCCAAACTGTCTAATAGCTTATCATAACATTCTCTTTTGTTGTGCGACTTGAGAAATGGCTTGTGCAACCATCAACTAGGGATATTTTTCTCTTCAATGAAAGCAACTTAGGGAAGTTTTAATCTACACTTGGCTGCTCAGATTATTTTACAACAATTTTTAGAATTAATCAACCAAGATTGTCACCAACTAAATAACATATCTCTCATTCATGTGTTCTCATGTTGGTTTATGATCTAGTTGATATTTGGAGTCATTTTCATGATTAATTTTTATGACCTCCATAACTGTAATATCCTCTCTTTGCCTTATCAGATTGAATTATTTGAATATTTGTGATTAATAATATCTTTTATAGAAAAGAGAAATCAATGCTTCAGTGAGAGATGTAAAATGTAATTTCTAATGTTGAAAAGTTCATTATTTGAAGTGTGCAAAGGACTTGCTCATGTTAAGAAATATTGAGAGCTTATGGGTTTGTGGAATGTTTCATGTAATTGATTTTTTGAAAATCTATTTTAGCTAAACTTCTCCATTAACCCATTTTGCTAGATTCCCAAAATATTTTTTGTTTCACTAAAGAGAAATTGGATTACAAGATTGTGTTGCAAATTTTTTTCACTAGATTATCTATTCTTGTAATCTTGCTTGTTCTTCATTTCATATATTTACCCTGGTAATATTTCTATTGGGATTGATGTTGAATGGTTGAAATTACTTGACTAATTATTTCCCTTGGATTACTTTCCAAGCTTTCATTGAAAACAATTTCCATGTTGCTGCCCCATATTTATTACTTGTTGTTGGATTCTATTCTTATTTTTCACCCAGTTTTCATTCTTTTTTATGACTGATATTCTAGCTTTAGGATTCTTGTAGTTCAGTTATATTTTCATGGATTGGCTTTAGTTTTAGTGGTTGATTTCTACTTGAATGAATTTCTCCCATATTTTAATTTGAATGTTGGCATGTTCGCACAATTGATTTGACTTCTTAGTTTTCCTTGAGGATTACTCTTTAAATTTGAGTGAGGGGATAGTCCAATTTTGGTCACATACTGAAGACAATTTTACAAGTCATGAGATACATGGGTTGCTCTATATGAATGAATATTCATGAAGTTCTTAGTTGTGGGTATGGACTAATAGTTGTGGTGGAACACATGTGTTTACTGAGCACACCATAATAATCCATACGTATAGGAAAGTATCTATCTAATTTTTTCTTTGAGATCCATCAACTTCATATTAATAAGATGGCCCATAATATGATGGTTTTTAGGGAGACATATGGGTTAAACTTAAATGCACAACGTCTACTTGGTAAATCAAAGAAACTCTCGTATCACCTCGCTTCCTTTACACCCTATGTGGATATGCATATCTATATATAAAATCTAAAAGGGTGTGCATATTTCGAAACAAAAGGAAGTTGAAAGCATATTAATAGTATGGGAAGTAAAATTAAACTCGTTGGGGATATGGGCGTCTTCTAGCAGTGGGGCTATGCTTGTATGGTACCGAGGAAACTTTGTTGAGGCTATGGACGAAAGTGAAGCAATGCCGAGAAAAGAGAGATGATGAACACACTTATGTACATGTTTTCTTGTTATAAAGGGTGAAAACCCATGGTTAAACCAAAGCCAACATGAAGTATGCAGTCAATCAAAGAATTTACCTCACTAATTGTCTCTTTGAAAAGGGTGTGTTAGATTACAAGTACTAGAAATATTGGGTTATATCTTTTAGAAATTTGGCGTCATTGTGGTAACCATGATTATTGGAAAATTATCTACAGTTTGTTGAGATTATCTTTAAAATTCAGATATGAATTAAAGGTCCTTAAATTATACTGACAAAGATAATTGGTTCTTCCAGTGTGTCACTATTTGTTGAGGCCACAACAACCCTTTTTCTTTTACAAGAGAAAGGAAAGGGACCCCCACTAAAATTTCAACCCTAATTCCTAATCCCCTACTACCTAAACCTAATTATAATTCTTTATCTACCTTGAGGGAGTTGGGGGTTTGATCTTGATTGATGATTGTCTTGAATGAGTTTTTTTTTAAGGATTTTCTGAATGGATAACTTAAATTTTTCATCCTCTTGCTTGAATGTTGTGCTTAATGTATTCATATTTATTCTCTCATATGTTGATCATACTCTTCAGTTTCAAACTCTTAGCTTGAATTGTAGGATCGTTGATTCTTCCTTTGAGTTTGAGACTTGGTACATGCAATTTTTAGGATCATGGATGATTATCTTTGGACAAACCCAACACTCATTAGTAAATTTGTTGAAGGTAGATAATGTAACATTTATAGTATATTGGAAGGTGTCTTCTTAATCATATAATCGATCTCATATTTTCTGTAGTTTCAAGAGTAGGTTCGCAAGGTCAGTTTCTTTACATGATCAATACAGCCTTGAAATGCATGTGGGGGAATTCCTTGATCTTCTTCCTCTTTCCTAGAATTCTCTCTATACGAATCTGGTCTATCATTTGAAGCCAACAATGAGCATTATGAACTAAGCCTTGTATTTCCCAAGCCTCATAGGGATTTGTTTTTTTATCACCATTGCATTGATGAGGCCGAAACATTGATCCTTACCATGCTCCCTTTTATCATGAAGTATATTACTTTGGCTTATAGTTTCCTTGAGGTCTGAATCTCACAAGGCTATCATATCCATCTTTCCTACAGTCTTATCTTGTGAGCTCATAGGATTTACTCTATCGTGAATCCTAGTTCGAAGTGTTGAGTGTGCATTGTCTTAAGAATGGTTTGAATCCTAAATGATGAAAGAATATTGGGCTCCCCTCATCGGTCTGACCAAGTGAAGTCCCTTGTGGTTTTCCTGAGGTCTGAAAGGTGGGAGATTTTTCAGATTAATCTCTAACGGATTCTTTTTTTAGTCTCTCCTCTCTCCAAAAACCCAGGCCAGAGACCCATTGAGCTTCTTGGATGTGGAACCTTATCATTTCATCACCTAATTATTTCTTTCCACTTACATAATCAGTTTCAATCATTGTGGTCTGACGTAAGAACCTATTCCATGATCTTATCATTTTCACTCTCCTTGAAATCTCATTAGTTCTGCCCTCCGAGATGTTCAACTTGATTGGATTGACATGTATCATGCACTCAGCTGGCTTCGATATCCTTTTATCATATGAGTCGTTATTTTTGACGTTGATTTGATGCATGACATGTCATCTTTCCCCTCTGGTCACTTTCCATTCGTTGCATCTAAATTTGAATGATTGTGAACTTCGTACGACATACCTACTTGATTTGACACCTGGTTACTTGAAATCTACCTGATATACCTTAATCCTATTTTTGGTCCCTAGGTGTGGAACCCTAACTGGTGTGAAACCATGACTGACATGGAACCCTAACTCGTGTGTAACTTGGGTTCATTTTCCTAATTTTTTATATTTATATTTATTATATTTGTATTTATTTATTTCCATTTGTATTTTTCCCTTGGTTTTGCAAAACCACATGGTTTTGATTGCACGTGGTAATTTACCATGGTTTTTATTCCCCGTGGTTTTCCCTAAAGTTACCCTAGATATTTATTTTTACATGGGAAAAACCAAGTTTAATTTATATATATTTTTACTTGGGTCAAATTAACTTTTACATGATGCGCTTTGTCTAAAACCCTAATGTATAATATATACATTCTCATTTTCTTTTCATGCCCCAAGTAAAATTTGTTTATTTTTTTTTCATTTTCATTTTCATTTTATTTTTCCATTTATCCCCTAAGTCCTAGGTTGTATATTTTCATTTTAATTTTCTTATTTAATTTCATGTAGTTTAATTTTTAAAAATTTTCCCCTTACCCATTAAAATTCGACTTAATATTTCATTAGAGTTCTCCCCAGGCTTCCTCCCATTGGTCTTCACCTTTACTTCATGGTAAATTCCTATTGGTAATTTGATTCAGATGGATCTCAGTGGCCATCCACCTTTTCCACTGAATCACCATTTTGAGCTTGTGGTTTTGATAAACCATGGCATTCACCCTTTTGATGGGGAATGGAATGTAATGTCATCTTCATTTGTTAATTACAGACATCATGTAATGATTTCCTAGTGGTCTTATGTACATGCCTACAACATAGCGTTAATGCAATGGATCCCATTAGAACTCCGCAGTTATGCGTGCTCAGGCTAGAGTAGTATTGGGACGGGTGAACGTCTGGGAAGTCCTAGTCTTTTACATGCCTATGACATTCTATAAAATTAGTCCAATTT
This sequence comes from Picea mariana, assembly GCA_032191745.1. Taxonomy (NCBI): domain Eukaryota; kingdom Viridiplantae; phylum Streptophyta; class Pinopsida; order Pinales; family Pinaceae; genus Picea; species Picea mariana. Next base: position 86,826 of record JASDQU010105281.1, read on the forward strand.
ATCCCACATGCATCATGGTAATTTTTCTCCTCTCACTCTCTCATATATAATTGAGGTGAAGGAGGCCTTTTAAGCATGGAATGGAGTGTGATGTAAATCTTGTTGTGAATGAAGCGTAGCCAACATCTCTTTCTTTTCAGAGATAAGCTACCCCATTCTGCTAGTTTTTGTTCTACAATGTTTTTCTCTCTTGTTCATTCTGCTCAAATGGATGCGTGTAGCATACACATCTCTTCTCATAGATAGCTACCACCATTTGATCAAGTTGTTTTCAATTATGCAATTTTACAGTTTCAACCTATTTTCTTTATTCAATAGAAGTTATTGTTCATTGGATATTTGTTGTTGTTGTTTGTATCTCCATGCTATTGTATTCAGTCTGCTATTCATTTCGTTTCGCTCATAAATCCATATCAGTGGCATCAAAGCAAGCTTCTCCTTATCGTTTCTCAGAGCAGGTCCCCAACGAGGTCAGGGTATAGAGAGTTGGGTCTCGATTTAATTTCGTTTGAGGAAAACTGCTCTCGCCAACCCAAGCGACCTCCCATGGCAGAAGAAAAGAGATATGACAAAGAAGAAGATCCTTTTAAGACGTTTCTGGAGGAATCCCTCACATGACAAAGGAACAAGATGATGGAAAACCTTTCTCATATCCTTCGAAGACTACCGATGGTGATGGCTAAGGCATCTTCGACAAGAAGCCATTTCGCAAGTGCGACACCCTTCAAGGTACTAGTCAATTTTGATACCCCCTTATTTGAAGGCCAGATAGATGCAACTTCTCTAGAAAAATGGTTGAATCTACTAGAAGGTTATTACTCTGTCCAAAAAGTTTTGGATAGTGAAGATATCACCTCCGCGCTCCTTAAAGCCTTCCCCCATGTCAGATATTGGTGGGAAGGTTACTGGGAGAGGTACACCGTGGATGAATCTACACTATTTGGGAAAGAACCCACTTGGGAGGCCTTTGTAGATTCCCTAAAGGAGGAGTTCTATCTTGTTAGAAACTATGATGACCAATACATGAGATGGAAAACTCTACGTCAGAAAAGAGACCAAATGGTGTAGGAGTACACCAACATTTTTCATACCTTGTGCTCAAAGTTGGGTATCAAAGACTCCAAGCGAAACCTGGTTTTGAAGTACCGCAGTGGTCTACACAGGTACATCCAAACAAAGATGGATTTCTTAGAAATCTCCTCACTGGGAGATGCTTATCGATATGCAACCAAAATTTATCATAAATTCAACAAAAAAGTAAGTGGGAGAAGCACGACAAAGGAAAATCTAACTCACATAATGAAGGACAGAGAAAGGAAGGCCAACCTCAAGAGAGCCAGTCCTAGATGCAGGCAAAGAAGAGTAAGGATAAGTCTAAGAAAGACACTGGAAAGTGGTGTGAGTTCCACAACAACCCTTGGCATAACACTAATGAATGTATCTCAATATAGTCATTGGTGGCCAAGATCAAAGACAAAGAGTCAAACCCCGAATTGGACCCTGATTCAGAAAATAATAAAAGGAGACAGATCATTGACGCATAACCCACTGCTATTGTTGCAACTACAACAATCCAACCAGAAGAGGATCCTGAGGAGGGGGAATTACTATTTCATTCACAAATGTGGGTGAAAGGGACCCCACTACATTTTATTGTTGATAGAGGAAGCCAAAATAACATCATCTTAGCAGAGGTTGTCAAGCATTTGGATTTTCCAACAACACCACACCCGCAACCATACAACATCGGGTGGCTTTTCCAGGGTCAAGATCTTCGTGTTAGTCAGTAGTGTAGCCTATCCTATGACATCAAGCCCTTCAAGGATGAGGTATTGTGTGATGTTTCCCCACTGGAATTTTGTGATGTTTTATTAGGCCAACCATATATGTGTAGGCATCATGATGTTTATGAGTCTCGACCCTGTAGGGTCATTGTTACTCTAGGGGGTCAGCTATACAGGATACCAGAGGTAGTCTCAACAATTGTCCCACCAAAACAATGCCACAAAGTAATCTCTCATACTGCAAATTTTAGCCTCTTCATAATCCTATCATAAGGTGAACAGAAGGACACTACAACCACTACAACCTCAGCCCAAGACCTTTCTATCCAGCAGAAGCAGATCGACAAGATTGTAGAAGAGTACCAAGATATTCTTGCTGCACCTACAGGGGTGCCTCCACACCGCCCAGTCAAGCAAGGTTATAACCAAACCCTTCATACTCTTCATTTTTCATATTCACCGAAAGTTTCCTCCCACACTCAGGTATATCATGCAGTTATATTTGTTGAACAGATCCAACCCCTCCAGCAATAGGTTCATCACAACCTTCAAGAAACTAATAAGGACAACTTCTTCAACAAGGAAAGTAATGCACCAAGCTTCAGATTTAGAAGAAGTCTCCCCATATCCCATGGGAACTTGACGCAATGGGGACCATTGATTCCTAAGGGGGGAGGAATGATCCATATGGATCTCGGTGGCCATCCACCCTTTCCACTGAATCACCAATTTGAGCCTGTGGTTTTGATAAACCATGATATTCACCCTTTTGATGGGGAATGGAATGTAATATCATCTTCATTTTTTAATTACAGACATCATGTAATTATTTCCTAGTGGTCTTATGTACATGCCTAGAACATAGCATTAATGCATCAGATCCGATTAGAACTCCACAATTAAGCGTGCTTAGGCTAGAGTAGTACTGGGATGGGTGACCGCCTGGGAAGTCCTAGAATTTTACATGCCTATGGCATTTTATAAACTTAGTCCAATTTATCCCACATGCATCATGGGAATTGTTCTCCTCTCACTCTCTCATATATAATTGAGGTGAAGGAGACCCTTTAAGCATGGAATGGAGTGTGATGTAAATCTTGTTGCAAATGAAGTGTAGCCAACATCTCTTTCTTTTCAGAGATAAGCTACCCCATTCTACTAGTTTTGTTCTACAATGTTTCTCTCTCTTGTTCATTATACTCAGATGGATGCACGTAGCAACCACATCTCTTCTCAGAGATATCTACCACCATTCGATCAAGTTGTTTTGAATTCTGTAGTTTTACAGTTTCAACCTATTTTCTTTATTAAACAGAAGTTATTGTTCACTGGATATCTATTATTGTTCTATGTATCTCTCTGTTATTGTATTCAGTTTGTTATTCATTTTGTTATACTCATAAATCTGGATCAGAATTACCATTAAGTAATACCTCCTACTTTTTCGAGAATCCCTTCCTCTTGACAAACCTTCCTTCATTCTCAGAATCCCTTCTTCCCTTCCCCAAATACCCTTGGAAACTTAGCATCATTGATTTAATATTTCAAGCCATCGTGAGAGCCCATCAAACTCAATCCATTAGGATGAAGAGCTCATCGGAGTCCTAGCTCATCAGACTCCACTTAACACTTAAGTTTCACCTTTCCACCATCGAACTCCGATGAGTTGCCATAAGAGTGTGATTTTTATATAATATTATTGTTTTTTTAACCCATCGGAGTCTTATACTATCAAAATCTCATGCCATATGAGTCTTATACCTGATAGGTTTTGAATTACCACAAAATTTTAATTTTTAATTTTGGGAAGACTTTAGGTTATGTTTTATTTTGGAGGGATATTTTAATTTTATTATTATT
>JASDQU010105281.1:95452-123802 GCA_032191745.1 Picea mariana
GTATGGAATGGAGTTGGGAAATAACGCCATAATGACCTTTTTTGAGAAGCTTTTCCATGCAATGGGAACCAATGATCTTAGGGGAACAGGCAGTGATGCCGTGGAACTTATATTGTTGGCCCTCCTGGTCGAATTGCATGGTTAATTCCTTAAAATCCATGAGAATGGGACCCAAAGTCCTTATCCAGTCTACACCCAACACAATGTCACAACCACCCATGTCGATAGCAAACATATGAGATTTCAGGTGGTATTCACCAATTTGGAGACACACATTTTCACAAAGTCCTCCACATTTCATGGACTCTCCCTTGGCAATCATGATTTGGAAATTATTGAGTACATGTATATAGCAATTAGTTTCTTGAGCAATGTGGCGATGAATAAAATTATGGGTGCTTCCACTATCAACAAGAATGATGACCTTCCTATGCTTGATGTAGACAATTAGCTTGAGGGTTTGGGGAGCAGAGAAGCGATTGAGAGAATTTAGAGAAATGATCGATTCGACTTCGGGAGGGTCTGAGAGAGGGGTTATGTTAGTGGGTTCAGTGACACCGACACAAGGGGAGCTTCAACATCCTCTTCCAAGACATCCTCTAATATGGCCATAAAAATCTTTTGTTCCTTACACTTGTGTCCCATAAAATATTTTTCATCACAATTATAAAAAATTCCTTTGAGTTGGCGTTCAACCATTTCGGCCCTAGTCAATTTTTGGATCTTTAGTGGGGTAGAAGGAAGAGTGAGATTTACTGGTTTAGTGCAAGGAATAAAAGAGGGTTTCCAGTTTTGAGAAGAGACAACCTGTTGTGCTTCCTTAGCTATTTTAGTAGCCTCCACCCAAATCTGAGGCTGAGCCATGAGGACATGGGCACGAATCTCATCCTTGAGGCCACTGATAAAAAAATATCAGAAAAAATCATCAGACATGCCCTTTGTATGAAAATCTAGTTTCTCAAAAGAAGCTATAAAGTCTTCCACTATGTTAGATTGTTTCAATTTTGTCAAAATACCTAAATGGTTGGTGTCAGTGTCAAAGAGTTCATAAAGCTTTGCCACAAAGTGTGTCCAAGAAACATACCCTTCATGGGCAGTTTCTCTCCATTGCCACCATTGCCAACGTTCTTGATCTAGATGGAGAACACCATACCGGAGTTTGGTCAAGCCATCTGTAATGTCGTACAAAGAGAAATAATGTTCCATTTGAGTTACCTAACCAGTGGGATCTGACCCATCAAATTTGGTCACATCCACATGCGGAAGGCATATGTCACACTGAAAGTGATGGGGATGAATATTATGGGAATGAGAGGAAGTTTCAACTTCAGTATGAAAAGGTGGGTTAGATAAAGGGGGATGTGCAAGGATATGCAGCTTGGTACAGATCATCGAAGCGACAGATTCAAGCTAGGTAGTAATGTCTTCTTTGAGGTCTTCTTTGAGTTCCTCGATTAAGGCGACGATGGGGGAATGCATGTTTTTATTGATGGTGGAAATATTGGCACTAAGTTGTCTCACTTCTTGTTGGGTCTCTATGAAATTAGATTGCAAGGTATTGAAGCGAGCTTCCAAGTCTTGTCTACGGGTATGGGCCATGATGAGGAGGGAACCGAAAAGGGGAGGGTGGGGTCAAAACTTTTGTTGAAAAATGATAGGTATGAATGTGATAATGGAGAAGAGATAAATCTAATGGAATAGGTCTCAAATAATGGTGCAACAAAATCCAGACTCTTTTTTTTTTTTTACACTTGTGGATTTATACTCTGGTCTGAAGAACACTACAGTGATGAAATGCCTAAATGATTAATCAGGAATAAATGTGTAGTGATTTGGAAACTTGAACACAATTGCACGACAATAGATCTTGTCTATTTTGTTTTTTGATTTTATCCCCAAAGGTTAGGTATTCAAGGGTTCTACAGACAAGGGTTTTCCCTGTTTTATAGCTCTCTGATATACATGCGGGGTCCAACAGTAGTACTCGGACCAATATCTTAAGGCACCAACTAAGGAGGCGAGACCGTGCCCTTATCCTTACTACCTGACTACCAAGGTACTAGAGAGTATCTTCTCGAGTGCTTTCCTTAGTGACACTATAACAATCAGGTGACTGATCGGTTTATCTAAAGAGGGCTTCAGGAAATCTAGGCCGATCATTATACATGTATTTTTTGATGCGCTACCACTCGAAGGGGTACCAACAGGGGTTATAAGGGTGTCCAACAAATGCGCGCTTAAGTACCACTTGTATTTCCTGCGTGTATGAATCCCTGACCGCGGGTTTATGCACGTAACAACAAATTTCTGTAGCTTAAAGACGCCGGAATACATCTCTACCCTGGACAAAAAAATTACCCACAATTTTCTACCAAGGAAAGTTCTCTAATACCACTTGTAATATTCCAGATATAAAAAGTATGCATAACAGAAATAAAATGCTAGAAATGGCAGACGAACAACAATTTAACTAGAATAACACCACAGTAATACTAATATGATACCAACATAACACCAGAATGAACACTTTGATTACTGAGAGCAATGTTCACTTGCCTCTTCGAGGAGGAAACCTCTAGTTGAGCAAAGATCTATCATAATAATATCCAAGACAAAATTTCTCATACCCTCGAGTCCTATTTATACTAAATATGTCTATCAAAAGAACCATCTAGAGGAAGATCCTTCTAGAAGTGAAAGCTTCTATTAGGTCTTCTTACATTCAAATTATTCTTCCTTATYGCTAGGCCTTATTAATATTGRCCTTTATTACATCAGAATATAATATTCTACCTATGTGAGGGGTTAGGTCCCTAACAAGTATAAATAACGTTGGAATATTGAGGGCGAAAATGATTAGAAAACACAAAAAATATAAGAGGCCTGAATTTAATCARAAAATGGGTTGTGCATGATATTATTTGGGAGACTAACACCAGGAGTGCCTAGAATAACTCGAATAAGAGAAGAGGACACCAACGGGAAGAGTTAATGATATTTTTTAAATGAATATCATTTGTAAATTGCCTTAGGGMGAGAATAACTATTCCATAGTCTCTTCAAATTTTGTTTATAAAGTTCACATATCCGTTTACGAAAATGTAAAAGAAATTCAAAATGCACAATGAAAAAATAAAGGGAAACAAAGTGAATAGTGACAAGAACTGAGGAGTCTTTCTTATCTTATAAAAGGGAAATCGTTGAATGTAGAAAATAAATTTTTCCCATTGTGTAGACTATTGATACTCTTATTGTTGGATATACGAAGAGCATAATCTATTTTTGAAGTCATAAATGTATCAAATGTGTTTGAGAATAATCCATAAATGTGTTTGTCATTTTAGTTTTTCTGAGTGTTGATTATAAGATCTATTTTTGTTCTTAGTATTTAGGATGCTTCTGTTGTTGTGATTTCTTCTGAGTACAGGGATGATGTTATAGGTCTTATTTTCAACTAGTTGTGATAATATATACAATATTATCATTTTAACATATTCTTAGATGCCATGAACTATTTAAGATATCATTTAAAACTATATTCATCTATCATTTTTTCTCCTATGCGGGATAGGTTAGAAGTAGTTAGGTTAGATTAGTTTTCTTTCAATTTAGATCATATTTATAATTAATTAGAACTCTTTGGGGTACAATTTATTTTCTTTCCCCTTTTTATCATTTTAATTCTTAGTGGAAACCAGGCCCACATATTGGTCAAAAGCAATACACCAAACGAGAGTAGGTCTAATTGGTGCCTACCATCGAGCATTCTCCCTTACCTACTTGATAGGCCATTTAAACCCGTCAACATGTGGCTTTAGTGGTTGGAAATGATATGGGGGTAATTCAAATTGGTTCCTTGGAAGGCCGCACAATCGTTGGGAAGTTTGGAGGGAGGCTCTTGACGATCCACATTATGGAATCATGGATTGAAAAGAATTGGAATCCACAGCTAGGCTATACATGGATTTTTCATATGGTATCTTGGGGTTGATTGGGATTGTTTTGAATGATAAAGAAGATGTTAAGATAATCCTATCGAGCAAATGGTACTGTAATAACCATCTTTTCTATGAAAAACCATGTCATCCACTATTCAATTCACATGAAGAAGATTTGACAAGCTTTCCCACTTGGATAAAATTGTTGAACCTTCTTCTAGAGTACTAGAATGAATCAGGTTTAAAGGAAATTGGCGACACTCTGGGAAGTTTTACAACATTAGATGATTCCTATAAGCTTAGAAAAATAAGAATTGTGGCTCACATCCTGGTGGATCTAGACCCTCAACAAGGGTTATTTGAATATTTAGATTTGGTGGTGGGAGACAGAAGGTGGACACAAATTCTAGATTATCTTAATATTCCATTCTAATGTTCCCGGTGTCATAAGGTAGTTTATATTCTCTCAGACCGTGATAAAAAAATTTAACCAAAAACTATTATGGGAACATTCACATAGAGTCGAAGGTGGCCACAAATACTGAGGAGCACAAGAATCTCCCTAAGTGAACACCTTGTACAACCTATCGAGGGGATAATTGTGAAGTATTTGTGGGTGGAAATAGCTCTTCAAATAGTCAACAAAATATTATGATTGGAGAGATATCATGTTAGTTACAAGATATAAGGAGGGATATTACTTTGTTAGACCGGGACACCTAGGAAGATTATGGAGTGGAGATGGATCTCTCAGATTCTCAATGGATTCAACTAAAAGTAGCTTAGTCCAAAAGTGAAGCGTGCCTCCAGAATTGGGTAATAATTTTAAAAACACATCCCCTCCCCCTTCAAAATTCAAGGACAAGAAAGGAGTTATATCACTTAGGGTTAGTCAATTGTGTCACTTCAGGAAATATTTCAACCCTTGGATCTAATGAGTTGTATGAATATACTCTTTTCCACGTTGATTTATCATCTAATGAGTCCCTCATATCCTCTCAGATCGAGGAGAAACTTGGACTATCCTCAATGGGCTCTCACTCATCCTCTTTGAGTTGGGAACCTTACCTTCTTAGGTCTAGGGTTGTAGCTCCTAAATTGACCTTTACAGGAGGCTTGGGCTTCGATGATTCTTTGGTATCGGGTCACTCAAAAGTGGGCCAGAATTCAACCCTCAAGCATGCATAGGAGGTCTAGTCGTGAAGTTTCACAGGGGCATAAATGCCTTATTTTTGGGGTCCTTAGAGTAGGACAAGCCCCAAAAAATTTCTCCCCATGAAAACATAGTCGGTCAACATTAGGGGTTTGGTAGGGAGGGTAAAGAATGTCTCTCTTAATAGGGTCATTATGGTTGAAAGGTCAGACGTAGTATTTATTCAAGAAACAATGGGGGTGTGTGAGGATATTGTTTTATATTTGATAAGTTGTTCTCTGGTTGGAACCTTGTGGGTCTAGATGAAACTAGGAATTCAGGCGGTTTCATTATAGGTTTATCCACAAAATAATATTTTACGAATTGTCGTGATATTTTTTTAGGACTTGTCCTAGAACTACATTGTAAAGAAATAGATCGAGATATAAAATTATTTAATATTTATGGTTACTATGGGGATCATGAAGCTTATTGGAACTAGATTTTTTCTCTTAGCATCTTTCATAGAGGAAATATAGTTTGTGGTGGTGTCTTTTAAATTTTATCCTACATAGGGATGAGTCATGGGGGGTTTTGGCATGAGAAGAAAAACTCTCACATTTCTTCTTGCATCATTGTTGGCACAGGGGAAGAACCGGGGTTCAATGCTACAACAACGCACCAAAAAAACCCTAACTACCGGCCCTTCCGACAACATTTGCGAAGTAGATGAAGTATCACCCGAGGTAGAGGTAGGGGTGGTTGCAGGACTCAGGTGTCTGCAACCTTAGTTGGGACACAGATTTGTGATTGTAATACTAAAAGAGCACTTAGCATTGAAATTTCATCAATATTTAACCACTATCTACTGCGCAGATGAAACAGAGCATCGCATCCTTCATGCATATCTGGTGTATATAAGAACTTATCATAAAGAGGTAGGTTAAATCTAGCAGATTCAAGCACTTAGCACATTCACATAGGTCAGATCTACATCCATATACATTATTATCAAAAAGCATAAACAGATCTATCTATCTAGATCAAAGCACTTATCAAGTAAAGGCATAAACATATCAACACATGACACAAAGTAGAATAACACAGTATTTACGTGGTTCACCCTCACCCTGGGGATACGTCCACCAACTCTTCTTCTTTATTAGCTTCTTCAATAGGTTAGATGCACAGAGCCTCAAAACCCTTACTCTGCATAGGACAGGAGATTTGCGCAGCTCGCTAGATCCTCCTTTCCCAAGCTAGGATACAACACTAAGCCTTCTATAGTCACTTGCACTCAGCTCTGCAAGCTTCACACTGTATGCACAAAGAACTTACAATCCTTCAATCACATAGATCTAGCACTTAGCCAACTTCCTTACATCACATAGATTCTGCTCCTTACATTTCCTAGACATCTATTTATACTTTACAAAATAGGCCTGGACATGGGTAAACCCATGGGCCGACATCCCATACCCGTTACATAATCCCAACTACCAAAAAGGACCCAAAAAGGGGTCGAGATCCTGTGATCTTTGCTTCATCTTGCACTCTGTCTTAGATAGGCTATCAAAGTCCCAAAATAGGTAAAACTTGACCAAGGATCTCCCAAAACGTGGTCAAGGGCCAACAGGCCCCCAAAACTCACATGTGACTCGTCCTGAGTCACTCTGATCTGGGTAGTTCTACTTCGAAATCCTCGAGTTGGGCTCGAGCTGCTTCGACTTGTTGTTGTGCCATGACCTCTTGTGCAACAAACTCTTGGATGACTACCTCATTCACAGGTCCCTCGAGGCGCTATTCAACTTCAGTGACAACCTGATCCAGTTCTTCTCCTCAGCCTTTGACCTCTGTGAACAATTGATAGGAATTATCCTGTATAGGTTGGAGCCTTTGAGGTACTTCCATAAATCTACTTTGGATAGTGTGGATCTGTTGTTGGGAGGTGTGTTGCTCTTGGGAGCACATCATTCTTTCCACAATTGAAAGGGTATTCATCTGCGCCTGTATCTTTTCGGCTTGATACTTCGCATCTTGGAGCTGCGACTCCAGTGCCCTCAATTCTGGATTCTCAGTGAGTTGCTCGTAGGTCTGGGAACTATGATCAGTGAGTTGCTTTCATTCCATAGCAAGGGATTTTATTCTCTCAACTGCACTTTGAGAAGTCACTTCTCTTTGATCCCTTACATCCTGTGGAGTCTAGGGCACTGTGCGAAGCTTTAAGTCTTCTATGTGTTGTTCTAGTTGTTGAATAACTTATGTGAGCTTCTCTACTTGCTTCGTGATTCAGTCCTCTGCCTTTATTTCTATGACTATCACAGAGTGAAGTGCTCTGTTGACAACTTCTTTCACTTCGAGTTTCTCCGTGAGCAATTGTTCATTTCCTTGTTGTATCTGTGCTTTTTATTCATTGAACTTTTCTTGGAGAGCAATATTTTCTTGTTTTGTAGTTCGGCGCTGCTCTACAAGTACTCCTTTCACTTGCGTCAAAGCCTAGGTGGCTTATTCTGTTTCCTCTTGTGCTCAGTTAAGGTGAGATTCGACGGTCTCATCTAGTCGGTGGAGTTGGATTGGCTCATTTCCCAACTCTGGTTCTCCCGATGGTAGAGGTGCAGTGGAGACTGCGCGGCTGGACTGAAGAGCCTGTTGTACCCTCAGAGTTTGAATTCAATCCTATCATACATTTCTTCCTGCTTCGCTCCTTTTTTTTCTGCTATCTCTAGTGAAGCATTATTCAGTGTTGCTATGATGAAGTCAAAGTCGTCGGAAGTGAGGATAGTCTGCATCTTGGTCATGGTAGATTTGATTTCTTCCACGAAAAGGTTTTCTGGGGAGAAAAATTCCTCTTCTTCAGGGAGTTGGTCTCATCTCTCGGTGGTGTTACTTCGCCTTTCTTTTGTTTAGCTTCTCTATCCTTCATTTCTTCTATGTTGTCATCACCTCCTCACTCAAGTGATATGGAAGCAGTCTTCTTTGAGGCACTGCTTAGGTCTTGGACCTCTTCAATATTCTTCTTTTTGCTGGGTCTGGGTGTATTATGCACAGTTTCTGGCCTGTCAGAATTAGACATCTCTCCAGGATCTGTTGGAATAAGGAGGTTCGATGACTAGTCCTTAGTGATCTCCTCAAGATCGTCTTCTGAGAGTTTGTAATATGTCTAGAGATGCTCTTGATGTTCATCTTCTCACGCTGTAATTTAGATGAAGTGTCGATCTACATTGAACTTCATCAGAGGTCAGAACCTTTGTAATGTGTTCGGGTTCATGGAAGGCTCGGCTTCGATGGCTCACTTTATCTGGAGGTAGTATGTATGAAACACAACATTTGATTACCACTGTTTATTCATATCATTTTAGTACCAAAGGGTAGAGAACTTCATGACAAGCAGTTCAAATGGTTGTATGCCGATGAAGGTCACCCCTTCTAGCATCTCCCAAGAAACAAATGCGATGAGGACCAAGAGCCAGCTAAAATGAAATTCGTAACCCTGATCCTACGCTTTTTGAAAATCTAGTTCCAACTGGTTAACTAGGTACTTCACCCAATTCATCTATAGGCCTTCTACGCACTTCCCTGCGAGGTCAATGACAAAGCTGGTGACCTGTGTAGGTCAGTTCTTTCTTACTAATTTTCTAGCGATTAGTTGACATGCAAGACACACTACGCCACTCTAGATGGAAGCTACCTTGTAGCCTCTTGTTCCATTCTCGACATCGCCATAGGTGTCCTTGATCTTCTGTGCTAGTGCGTGATCTGTGGCTTTTCCTGGATAAAATTCCTGTGAGTTAGGTCCTTTCATACTTAGGCCTGTGATCCTATGGATTAGTGTTGGGTCAACTATAATGCGACAATCTAGCCATAAGCAAACACCATGGTAACAGGACAACATCAACTTGACACAGGCGTTGACTTCACGGTGTCTTCTGAAGTGTGGGATCTTCATGACATTCAACAGGGTGGACTGCGCGAGGTCCATAGTCCACTGCTGAGGGATGATCTTCAAGTTCTTCCCTTTTGTTCTAGTTAGGTACTTGTATGGGGAGAGCATACCATAGACCTTGTGATCTCCAAGGTTGAAGTCACTGAACTTCAATGCTGCGATCTTATCCTAGTTTGTTCGAACTACGCGTATCCCCTTCGGGAGGTACGCAATGACCATGGTGTACTCAAAATTGTGTGGTACATTATTACGATTCACTTCACAAGCCAGAGGTGAAATGTAATCGAGAAATATGGTTGGAGTTAGTTTTTCATTTGCAAGGTCGTCTTTATGCTTGGTTCTCTTTTCTATTGATGGTCGGGATGGTTTGGCTACGCGAGAAGTTGACGGAGAGGCTTGTAGTCCTCTCGTCGATGACACCTCTACACATGTAGACATCGACATGACTCTTTCATTCATGAGGTCGATCAGAACTTCTTCAACAACTTTATCTGCAACACTCAACTCGTCCGACATACACACTCGAAGTTGGAAATCTTCGGGTTCGAGGAGTAAGTTAGACACTGCAATAGGATAGAGGGAAATGGAGCAATGATCAATGTGTAAAATCAACAAGTCTGCAAGCTCAAATTCATAGTTAGCAAAAAGTGTTCTCGGTGCATGGCACGACGGGATAAATAGATATCTTGGTAACAGATCTCTTGCAACGGGCAAGAAGCCTTCATTAACGATGTTCTGTCYRTTACGACGTGGTCCAACGATCTGGTCGTGAACCATAAATGCCTTTCTTCCCATTCGGTGGGTCGTYCGAAMAATTATATTGGTCCCAACGGCTATATTKCTTCGTCATGGCGAAGTGCCATGTGAGGTTGTTCTGATATTCCGACGAAGTTCTAATTTTGCAAGTTTTGCCTTCTGGAAAGTTCCCTCTAGAATCTTTTGTAACTTGTCGATCATATCTCTCTTCTTATTTAGCTTCCTAGCCTTTTTCCCAGTGAGCTTCGTCTCGGTATTTCATTTTCCATTTTGATTCTTATCTATTTTTGGCATAGTTACTTCACGCTGTTTAGATTCTTTCCTAAGATTCGAGGGTGATCCTTCTTCTTTATCTGGAATAGGTACTTCAATCTTCTGTGGGTCATATAGTGTTCTTGCAACTTCGATATCTGAGTCTCCGGTGTTAAATAACTTTGATTTGTTCTTCTATTCTTCAATCAAGTGTGCGATCCTTCTAGTCATGAATTCTTTTAACTCTTGCTTCTACTGTTCTAAAGCTTATTCTTCTTCTTTCCTTCTAGCCTGATCTCTTTCAATCTAACATTTTTTGAGCAACATGGTAAATGGGGCGTTGTTCTCAATAAATTTAATAATCTCAAAATCTTCCACTGTTGAAGTTCCATTGGCATTCATAGATATCTGTGTGAGCTTCCCACATAGGTTTATCATCTTTCCTTTGAATAGTCTTATTCCTCCTAATGAAGGAATCATAGCATACCTCCCTATAGCTTCCCAAGTTATCTCTGTCATGATATTCACCCGTGTTTCCTCATCTATAACACAATGAATGTCGAAGTCTCCTATTCTTGCTTCAAGGCATTATTTTTCTTTCAAGATCTATGATAAAATGATATGTCGGTGATCATTTAGGGTTTCTTTCATATGTAGTAATACTTTTTCTGATTCTTTATGGGGTTCTTCCATAATCTCAATTTCTGGATCTGCCTTATGGTTTTCTTGTCTCATGTTCATTTCTTCAAGTTTAGCARTCATTCTAGGGCAATCCAATACTTCATGGTCCATAGCTTTGCAACAAATAGAACTAGGTCTTTTCCTAGGGCATTCCTTAGCAAGATGTCTCAGTTTTCTGCCACTGTAACAGAGGGTTAATACTCTCGTTCTTTTAAATGATTCCCATCTCTTTCTATACTKCATTCTAGGGTCATAGTAGCTAACCTGCAAACATTTCTTTCTAGGATATTGCATCCACTTGTTAGTCCAAACATTCTTTCTATGCATATGTATAACATATTTTTCACTATTCTTATCAGATCTACTCATATCAAATCTTCTTTCATCTATTAATGCCCTAGTTTTCAAGCTAGGACAGAATCTATCAAACATACCTAAATCCATACTGTTGAAACAAAATTTTTCACTTATCTTACTTCTACAAAGCACAAAGCTTTCAGATTAAGAAATTTTCAATATTCTTACCTTTCTTGGGGCACAAAGATTTCAGATCTTACCTCTTTTCTTCAGACCGGATTTATTTTTCTTAGCACAGAGCTTGTCAAACTAAGTAGAGTATTGTGCACTAGAGCGACAGATCTATGCACAAAGATTTCACAATTTCAGGATGGATCTTTGCACAAAGATTCTTCTTCCTCATTTCCTAGCAGTCACATTTTCAGGTCGGATCTTTGCACAAAGCTTCTTCTTCCTCAGTTCCCAGGAATCACAGTTTCAGGTCACGGGAACAGAACCATTTGTTGGCACAGAGGCAGACCCCAGGTTCAACCCTACAACAACACACCAAAAAAACCCTAATTACCGGCCCTTTCAGCAATACCTGCGAAGCATATGAATTCTCACCCGAGGTAGAGGCAGGGGTGGTTGCAGGACTCAGGTGTCTGCAACCTTAGCTGGGACACATATCTGGGATTGTAATACTAAAAGAGAACTTAGCACTGACAGTTAATCAATATTTAACCACTATCTACTGGGTAGATGAAACAGAGCATCACATCCTTCATCCAGATCTGGTGTATCTAAGCACTTATCACAAATAGGTAGGTTAAATCTAGCAGATTCAAGCACTCATCACATTCACATAGGTCAGATCTACATCCATATACATTATTAGCACAAACCATAAACAGATCTATCTATCTAGATTAAATCACTTAGCAAGTAAAGGCATAAGCATATCAACAAATGGCACAAAGAAAAATAACACAGTATTTACGTGGTTCACCCCCACCCTCAGGCTACATCCACCAAATCTTCTTCTTTATTATCTTCTTTAATAGGTTAGATGCACAGAGCCTCAAAACCCTTACTTCGCATATGACAGGAGATCTGCGTAGCTCGCTAGATCCTCCTTCCCCAAGCTAGGATACAACACTAAGCCTTCTATAGTCACTTGCACTCAGCTCTGCAAGCTTCACACAGTATGCACAGAGAACTTGCAATCCTTCAATCACATAGATATAACACTTAGCCAACTTCCTTACATCACATAGATGTCGCTCCTTACATTTCCTAGACATCTATTTATACTTTACAAAATAGGCCTAGACATGGGTAAGCTCATGGGCCGAGATCCCATACCCATTACATAATCCCAACTCCCAAAAAGGACCCAAAAAAGGGCCGAGATCTTATGATCTCTGCTTTGTATTGCATTCCATCTTCGAGAGGCTTTCGAAGTCCCAAAATAGGTCAAACTTTACCAAGGATCTCCCAAAACTTGGTCAAGGGCCAACAATCATCTTGAGGAGACAAGGTTGATCGATGTTGAACTGATTGAAATTACTCCTACATGGTGCAACAACAAAGTGGAAAATGAGGGAATAAGTAAACTACTAGACCATTTTATAGTGCACCATTCACTATTACAGGAGGTTGGGATTTATCGATCATGGGTTGGTAAGTTAAGGATCTTGGACCACTTCTCGATAATGCTGGAGTTGACATCAACCTTGGACAAGCTTGGTGCACCTTTTAAATACAACTCTTCATGGGCAAAGATTGATGATTTTAGGGATATTGTGCAAGAATACTAGACTCATTTCCAGGAAAGCTCGTCTGAATTGACAAGCTCCCAATTTTCCTTGGATATTAAAAAGATAAAGGTGATTGTTGCAAATTGGGCTGGTAACTGTTGTTGGAATCTTGACTCGGACCTCCGTATTACCGAGGAGGAGTTATAACCATTGTATGGGAAACTAAAATACGGTCAATGGACTGTAATGGAGCAGGAAAAATGTCGAGAGTTGGAAGCTCCTAGGAATCAAATTCTTCTTGAGAAGGAAAGTACTCAACGTTTAAAAATTTAGGCTTTATGGCTTGCTGCTGGTGACCAAAACACAATTTGTTTTCAAATTTTTGAAAATTATGGAAGGAACTACAACACCATATAAGAATTAAGAGATGCCAATGGGGTTTCGATACGATAATTTAATAATATTACAACGTTAGGGGTGGAATACTTTCAGGGAATTTCAAGGAAAATGCACAAGTCAAGATGGGAGAGATGTTGCAAATGATTGCACTATTTCCTAGGATGATTGAAGAAGAGGAATCCAAAAAACATTCTATGAAGTTTCAAAAGAGGAGTTGCAAGTGATCATTGAATCATTTTATAAAAAGAACAAAATCTCGGGACCAAACAAATGGATAGTGAAGTTTTAGGAAGACTTTTTTGAATCCATAGGTGATGATGTACTACATGTGGTGGAGGAGGTAAGTACCTTAGGTAAATTGTTCCCCATACTCAATTCTACTCTTATCGTTGTCATATAGAAACTTGATCATCCTTCGTCCTTTGTTAATTTTTAACCCATTGCACTCTGTAATTGAATTTCTATAATAATTGCGAAAATTATAGCTATCGATATTAATCCCTACCTCTCAAATTTTATCAGTTCTGAACAATTTGGTTTTTTAAAAGGATTCCTTATCCATGAGTCCATTAGGTTAGCCCAAGAAGGTCTGCACGCCATCAAAACACAAAAGATAGCAGCCTCGGTTCTCAAGACAGGTCTATCAAAATCATATGATCGTGTTTCCTGGTTGTACCTTCGGCTATTGGTCCTCCAAATTGGTTTTCATTGGACATGGTGAAGTGGAAAATGAATTGTGTCTTGAATGTCTCCTTTGTTGTTCTTATAAAAGGGGCAGGATCCCCTTTTTTCAAAGTTGGCAGGGCGTTGGGCTCTGAATATGTCCTAAAAAAAGCCTCTATGCATCAGCTGAAGGTAGGCACCGGCACAATCATTTTACTTGTTTCCTATGTAGGTTCTTACCTTCTGTTTTCAATACCCAACCTCTAGAGATGCAACACATGTAAAGGAACAAAAATCGTAAAGGGAACGATAGTTGTTCTGTTCAAATGAACGACACTTCCTATAAAGGGAACAACAATTGTAACAAGGGAACGACAGTGGTTACATTGGGTTGAACTAATGTGGAATTAATTGCATTGTAGTATTTGCCCAACTATCTAATTTGTCAACCCAGGGTTCATAAACTGATGAAGCACACATAAATCATATGCAAGATTGAAGTGGGACTAATCTAATCTAATGTTTAAGCTACAACTGAAATTGAATCATTAATCTAATGCAAGAAATTGAAACACACGACTGAAATGAAATTGCGTAAATGAAATTAATCTAGGAATGGGAAATTGTGTAAATGAAATTAATCTTGGAATGGAGAACTACATGAAGGAAGAGCAGATACAACATGTGAAGAGTTGAATGACACAACAACATATGTGAGCTCACGCCAATGAAGCAATCTTACATTACAATAACCAAACCAATCTTCATAACATAATAATGAAAGCATGGAAGCCAAAACTATGAATCAAAGCTAAGAATCCCTTTCTCTTTCAAATCCTAAGGACTACTACTAAATGACTATCAAATTATTACTCACTGACTACTCCTCCCTCATGAAGAGAGAGCACTCTCTTTTATACATGAGAGCCTTGAAGATAAGATAACCATCTCATAATTACAAATCCACTATTCTCTCAACTATTTTCCCATTATTACAAGATATGATCCCTTCAAATCCTCACACATATCTCTCATACATCTTGGATAAGATATTCCAACCAAATCTCCATGATCTTATCCTTGGAATAGGCTTGAATTATCTCCTCAAATCTTGAAATGGTGGAGGAAGTATTTGAGAAGTCCTTTTGAATTAATCCTTCACATATTCCTACACATTACAAAGCTCACACATTTTTGAGATATATATGAAAACATGTCGATTTTATAATATTTAATCTCAAATTCCCTTTTAATACTAAAATGAATAAAGTGGAGAATAATAAGGTGAAACCCAAGTATATTTATGAAATGATATCGTGAAAGGTTAATGGGGGTGATGAAATGTGAAGAATAATGAAGGGAAAGGTGGATGAAAATAGGACATTTATGAGCCCCAACACAGGGGTCTCAGACAGGGTTTCCTGTTGTCTTCGTACCTATTTATTCTCATTATGGATGGTCTCAACCATGCTCTAGAGGTTGCTAAAATCCAAAAGCTGGTGAAGGGTCTTCAAACAGGAAGGCACGTGAACATATCACACCCATTGCTCATGGATGATATATTAATTTTTTGCTCATGTGATGGCACGTGAACCTATCCCTCTTTAAAACCATTGCATCCATTACCTATATTGGTGCCTTGGGGCATATGACTTGCTAAAAATTCTGTGATTTTTGAAGGAAAGGCTCTTCCCTCCTTCAAAATATCACAACAAGTGTTGGCCTTGCTATTAAATTTCAAATATGTGCTAAAAGGGATACAAATTAAGGAGGTAAAATAAGTGTTGTTTGACAAGTCCATGGCATGGTTTTTTTTTTATGATGTGTTCCAAAGAGAAAATGGGATGTGTGGCATCAACTTTGTACTCCATTTCTCTAATTTTCACTTCATCACTAGGAAGGATAATTTGGGAAATGGCACAATAACAAAGGAAAGTTTCAAGCCCTACATAAACTCCTTAAATGTTCTTTGAAATGGAATGTTCATACATTACAAGTATTTGGGGACTCCAAATTAGTTGTTGACTGGATGAATGAGGGTATGCAATTGACTAATCTTTCCTTATGTATGATCGAATTGTTGTTGAAAATTTGTGATGGCCAAAAACTTCCAGAGCTTATCATTTTCCCATGTTTATAGAGAAAATAATGTTCCGACGGACTCGCTTTCTAAACAGAGCCTTTCTTTGCCTAAAATCAAGATTGTTTTTGGAGGTACATGACTATGAGGAGGTGCATTCCTCCTAGGAAGATTTTTTTTCTATTATCTAGGCTCTTTTGTGATGTGTTTTGAGGATTGATGACAATTTCTTTTTCCGTTTCTGATCTGAAATGTAAAAGTTAGAAGACCTGTCTTTTGAATATGTTGCTAGCCAGAGACATAAGGTTTGGTTTTTGGCTGTGTCTGACACCTAAGGATTGTACCTTTCTTTTCTCTGGAAATATGGATATATTATTTTCTTAGAAAAAAAATGAGGTGAGTGAAATGTTTTCACCTATCTTTGTAAGATGAGTTGAGGAGCTTGCATAGGGAAATTATTAAGATATGAACATATAATGAGATAAGAAATAGGTTGTTTTTTTTTATTTTTAAAGTTATAAAAAAAATAATTATATAATAAATATTAAAGTAAAAATTCATTAATGCATTATTAATTTTGTTTGAATTGGATCTATTTGATCTTGGTGGTTTAATTTATTAGTCTTAATTCTAGATCTAAATTTTGGATCTATTAAACATCAAGGATTTTCGTGTGTGTGAATATATAATTTTTTTTAACTATTAAAAGAGGAATAACAAGCATTACATGTTTTTGAGAAGTTATTTTAAATAAAGCATGATACTTCGTGTGTGTGAATATATAATTTTTTTTAACTATTAAAAGAGGAATAACAAGCATTACATGTTTTTGAGAAGTTATTTTAAATAAAGCATGATACTAGTGATGTAGCTATTACCATAGCGTAAATCCAAGATGGTAGGTTGATACCATTCTGCAATGAGAAGTTGAATGAAGTAAAGAATATAATATGAGCTTTGAAGCAATGGAGATATTACTAATATTACTTTAAATTTTATGTTGTAATATGAGCTTTGAAGCAATGGAGATATTATGTTCTTTTTAAAGAAATTGTGTTGTATGTGGATTATCAACCTCCAAAATTTACTAAAAGTCGCATACAAAGTTGAATGTGAATGTGAGATGGGTAGAGTTTATGTATAATTTCATATTTGTATTAAACTACAAGTCTAGTAATTGAAATAAAGTAGTTGATGCATTGAGAAGGAAACCAAATTTGAAAGCCATAACAATGAGTTGATAGCATTTGAGTAGATAAATGAGTTGTATGTGTGATAGCATTTGAGTAGATAAATGAGTTGTATGTGTGAGACAAGAATTTTGCACATATAATGGAGCAATATCAAAATCTATTTTTATAGTGGAGCAATATTAGAATCTAGTTGTATAGTACAAAAGAGGTGAGTTCGATGTTTTCCTGCAAAAAGAATACTTATCTGAAGGTAACATGTTTTGTATACTTAAATGTTCATTATCCTGATTAAAAAGTTGGATGGAAGCCTAAATTAATATGTAATTTTGGGAGAGAGAAGAATCAAAGTTTGTTTGAAGAAAAATATTAATGATCTAGTTTGAAAAAAGAAGTTAGCAAATATGTAGAGGGATGAAAAGTTTTCTAAGTTGTTAAGGGATTGAGTTAAAATATATGATTGTGTATGTTGTGTATCTTATTACTTAGATTAAAGGAAAAATATTCATGGAAAGGTATTTTTATGAATTTTGTTTAAAATCACATTATATTTTAATGTATTTTGTTTGAGAAGAAATCTACTATGTCTTATTTCTACATATGTCAAGTTCATATGTTTTATTATACCTCCTGTAAGTAGTGTATATAGTGATGAGTTTGCCTGTTGATTGGCTATTAGTTTGTCGTGGACCATAAATTTCATCTTTTACCCAAAATTTAACATTAGCAATTTTTTTTTTATATTTTTCTTAAATAATAAAATGCATTTATTTGTTAAATGATTCGTTTAGCCATTTCACCTCTTATTCTAGGCCCGACGGCGGTGCACTCATTATTTATGACTACTCTCGTACATCCATTACATTCATCACTCTATGGTTTCCTTTGATCAAGACAGGTACACATACATTAATACACAATATCTGGGTGTCGTTCTTGTTGTTGAACAATGAATGGTAAGCCAATCACATTTTGAGAAACGTGGTCACGATTTGGTTCATGGTGATTATTAAAAGCAACTATTTTTACTAACCCATAGTCATGGCCAATTTGTTTCTTCATGTAATGTCTCATAAACTCCAACGACATGTGTAATAATAACTTTATAATAACCAGATGAATCAATAGACATAATGGAAATTTACATGCTAACAATACATTTAAATTTTTTTTGGTGAATGGTAAAACATTGGTTATTCAATTATAATAATAATTATTAATTAATTAATTATAAATATTATATTATATATATTATAATATGTGTTATAATTAATTAATAATTATATAATAATTTATACTATAAATTAGATAATTCAAATTAAAGTGTATTTTCTAAATTAATTAAATCCAAATTCTTTTTTTTTTCTTCGGCATGTATTGCGATAGCCAAATCTTGTTTCTACATATAAATGCATAAATTAAAATATGAAATTTTTTACATCTAATTTTTATAAAAAAATGACCAAAAATAATAAATTAACATAGATCCTATCTTAACCTAAAATATTTTGAAGTGTTAAAAAATTTATAATTTTTTTTTTCAATAAGAAATTCGCCCAAAATTATATTAAATAATTTTAATTACATCGTCAAGTGTTTTGATCAGAAACAACTCACTCAAATGAAAAACATCCAGAAAAATTAACACAATTACAATGACCTGAAACATAGGGCCACTTTAACAGACCAGACCCAATCCAAGAACTGAAGAGACTCCAAGTTATCATAAAACTCTTGGGCAACTTTCTTATCACAAGAGTATAGGCCCCCGAGAAGTAATGCAGAAATCCAAGTGAACCTGCAAAGGAGATCAGCTCTGACAGCAAAAAAAAGTGAAAGTTGGAAAATCAATGAAAATGATATACCCATGAACTCACTAAGAACAAGACTGAAAAAGCAAGAAAGGAAGCTAAAAGTTAGAAGAAATCAACATGATGAAGTTGCCCAGCAGTTGATATATCCCATGAAAAGTAAGTTAGTCTTTCTTTTGTCTCCGTAAGGACTAGCTTTGACAAATGATATGCTTCCTCATTTGACTCCCTATAGATGTGCTGAAAACTAGTACCCTTGAAAATGTCGATAAGTTATTTTCCATTCTTCTCACTACCTAGTATATAGATATCAAGATGCATCTATCCATCATAGGGTAAAAAAATGCATTTCGTGATATATTACTCTAATATTTAATTTTGGTTATTTGGCTAGTACTTATATTTGTTTCTTTAATACATTATAAAGTATATGTTTAGTTTTTAATATAAAACCTTCAATTTCTTATAATGACCATCAAAGTTTTTATTTATTTTTTAATATAAAAACTTCATTTTCTTATAAGGGCTATCACTATTAGAAATATTTACTTATTTTTTAATATAAAAACTTTATTTTCTTATAAGGGCTATCACTACTAAAAATATTTACTTAGTCTTATTTGAGAGCAATCTATAACACTATCATTATTAAAAATATTAATTATGAATTGGAATTTTGTTATGACATTAAATTATGTATTAGTTTTTTTTTTTTAAAGAAAATTGAAGAAGAAATTTTATTAAAAGGTCTGTAAGAAATTGTAGAAGTAGAAAGCTTACAGATTCACAAAAACAACCTTTGCATAAGAGGAAAAAACATGATGATATCTAGCAAAATAGTTCAGAGAGTTGGTGTATGTTTGTGACTTATACAAAATATCAAAATTGCTTTCATACTATATCCTATAGAATATTCCTAACAACAAAACATCTACAGATAAATTAGTTAGGGGTGGCATTCCTGCATGTCTCTTCTTCTTCCCGTTCAGTGATCAATCCAAATCTCGTAGGAGTTGTTGAGGGACTAGAGATGAAGCCTTATCTGAATTCATTGGAATTGAGTGATTTTGTGACTGGGTTCTTGGACGGAGTTGCATTTCTTCAACCTTTGAGTGAATTGTTGTGCATTCGTCCTAGAGTTGTTGTTGTCCCTGCCTTTGTTCTACTAGAATTTCCATTATAGTGAGAAACTGGGTTCACAAGCCATGAACTTGAATTTACATAGATTAAATGGAGTGTACTAGCTCTGCATGCTAATCCCCTGGTGATTTTTTCCTTGAATGTGCTACTCGTGTTCTTCACCTCGTTATATCCTGTAGCTTTGCTACAACCACTACACGATTCAATTCAAGATCATCTTCCAAATACCACGAGCTCACGATATCATCTTGTGTACTTACCTAGGATGGCGCATTTAAAATTTTCTCCCAACATGTGTGAAGCAACAACCACGATGGGGAAGTTTTTAATCCCATCAAATCCATTACTCCTGGAATGATCTCACACAAAGTAAACATGTAACGAGGAGGGGTAGTACAATAATATACATGAGTGGGTATTTTTCAAATGATCCATGGTGATGCGATCTCCCTGTGTGAAAGTACAACAACCATAAAGCCAGGAGCAAGTATGACTAGGGGAGATGATATATTCTTCACAAAGGCTAGCTGAGCACACGTGTGTTCAGATAAGGGAATCTGGATGTTTATAGATTGAAAACGAGGGGGAGGAGTATTGTGTGGGCGTTCGCATGGGAGGAACGAAGACCCCTACATGTTAAAACTTCTCCACTGCATGTCATGATCGTAAGAGATAATGTTGAGGTGATTGATTGGGCATTTATTTTCATACTAATGACTCGAAGAGCTTCAACAATGTAGGTTTATTTAATTACACCTTTACAACATATGCTAGGAACCTTGAGTGTGTTCATGGCGTTGGAGTTGACGAGCGGTGCTCATTGACTCGGAGTGTTTCTATAGGGTCTCTTAATGGAAAATTTGCTTGCATATCAACAATTGAGTTGTTGTGTTGAAGGATATACTAAGGGACAAAGGTGTGAAATGCTTTCAACTCAAAGTAAATTCATCAGAATATTGTTGCTAGTTCATATCTTTGGCCAGTGCATTATTTCAAAATTTATTAATGACCACCTTCAAATCTTCGAGGATTGAGAGAGATTTTATACCATGTTGGTGTGCCAAGTGCAATCCTTGTAGCAGAGTGTATGCCTTAGCCTGATTGTTGGTATCATGGTCGATATTCCAAGAGAAGTGTACCTTAATATGTCCTCCTAGGGAGAAGAGAACCCCACCCACACTATCGCCCCGGGGTTGCCTTTGTATGCTCCATCAAACTCAAAACATGTATCATTTGAGAGTGTTTCCAAGCTTCAAAATCTTGACTTGAAATATGGAGTTGCCAAGAAAATCTAGAGGATTTAGTTTCTTTGGGTCCGGGGATGTCTCTTTGGAGGGAGGACTAATTGAGAGAGAGAGAGTTTTTTAAACCATCGCTGTTTGTCATTGTTCAAGTGTTGTTGATCAGAACACTTTTTCTTCCTCATATTAAAATTCTTTACCAATAACCCCAATCTCTTTGAAGGCACTACTACAGAGGTGGTATATTCATCATAAAAAATTACACAATTTCTTATAAGCCAGATTTTCCATGTAGGGAATTTAGGCAAGGCTATGAATGCTACCTTAAAAGCTTTCTTATTCTCCAAAGTTCCCTTGTAGGAGGTCTATCCTTTACTGAAAAGTTTGTCGGGTGTCTGTGGCCTCTTGATACAAGAAGAAAGACATTGTAACACTAGTGACCACACTTCCTTGGAGAATGAACACTCCAAAAATAAGTGCGTACTAGTTTCCTCCGAATTACGACAAAGAGAAAACTTGTATGGGCCATTGAACCCTATTTTTTGTAGATTTTCTCCCGTTAGGATCTTGTTATGAACCAACTTCCAATAAAATATGTTTATTTTTGGGAGGCTATCAATACCCCAAACCTTTTTTCACATATTTGACTTAGGAGGTAGGTTGGACTGAGCTAGCAGGGTGGCATATATATCTTTGATCGAGTATTAATCCTCCCCCCATCCACGCAAATATTTAGACGACATATGACAAGGGGCACAACTAATTAGACCTCGACACAGTTCTAGAAAAAAGTCCATGAAGGTGGGGAGGGAGGCCCAAAATCTACCAGCCTGCCCAAGCTCCAAAAGGTTCCCACTTGGAGATATGAAATAGGGTGGAGATGTCATTCTCCTTACACCAGTCCCACAAGGGAGAGAGAATAAGATTTTGCTGAAGGGGTCAGTTCCCCACGATAGTTTCCTCCCATATGTCAATAGTGCACCCATTCCCTAGAATCCAGGTGGCTTTACTCTGAAAAAAAGGAAGAGATGCTTTTTAAATTTTCCATATAGGAGATCCTATGGTGTGGACTGGGGGATATTTGAGGCACCTTAGTCTATCCCCAACCAAGTATTTGTGTGTAATGAATTTCTTCCACCATTTCTAGTTTCTTGACACTAGTCTCCAGAGGATCGTTTTCCCAAGTACCAAATTAGAAATCATTGGATCAAGGATTCCCAATCCACCATGAGCTTTGGGTTCCCTAACCACATTCCAGTTAACTAGATGCATTCTCTCAATGTTATAATTTCCGCCCAACCATACAAATTTTTTGAGCTCTTGAGCTATAGATATTTTGACGTATGCTAGAGCCAGGAGAGAAGCAAACAGAAATATAGGGAGAGCGGAGAGGACTAATTTGATCAATGTCACTCTATCAACTGGATTTAACCACTGGGAGCCTCATTGAATGAGTTTGGCTTTGATTTTCTCCACTATTAGTGACCAAGCAAATATTGGAAGAGAAGTAAGACATATGGGAATGCCCAAATATTTGAAATATTTCCATCTTTCTACCAATGGGAACTGAAGTACTTCTGCAATCTTAGTTGTCATTCTAGAGTTAATGTTCCATACATATACTTGGCTTTTCTGTTGGTTTATATTTCCCCCCGAGGCTCACATAAATTCCTCCAATATCTCCTTGAACCTTTTGGAAATGATTGGGGAAGCTCCTTCTATAAGAAGAGTGTCATCTGCAAATTATGAATGATTAATCCTCTGTGCTCCTCTTGTGATTTTTATTCCTGGAGTGGATTTGTCCAATATATCCTTCTCCAAATGATGACTTAGAGCTTCTGCCGCTAGAATATAGAGGAGAGGGGAAAGGGAGCACCCTTGTCTTAGGCCTTTTGAGATCTTGAAAAAATCAACTGAGCAAACATTGATCAATGGAGAAATCCATAGATTGACTATACAGGAAGAGATCCAGGCCAAAAAATGTGCCTCAAATCCAAATCTTATCAAGATGGTGAAAAGGAAGCTATGGCGGACTCATTAGAATGCATTGGCCATATATAAATTAATGGTCATCCCCTTTTCCCCCCACTCTTTACTGGAATGAATAGCCTCCTATACTAGCATGATGTTGTCTATCATTTGGTGTTTTCCCACAAATCCCCCTTGGTTCAGGGAGGTTAATTTAGGTAACAATGGATTGAACTTGTTGGCAATGATTTTTGAGATGATTTTGTAAGAGAAATTTTAGAGGGAGATTGGGCGAAATCTAGAGGAGGAGGGGTTGGTTTCTTTGGGGATGAGGGATAGGAAGGAGTTGGTTCTCCCTCCCATCCTAGCGGAATTCTACACATACTGAACCATACAGAACAAATATTATTTTTATAATATGCCAACATAGGAGGTAAAAATGAGTTGAGAAATCATCAAGGTCGAGGGCCTTATCTGGATTCATTTGTTGTGAAACCCAAAATACTTTTTCTTCCGTTACTTACTGAAAGAGTGCCTCATTATCTGTCTCACTCATTACCATCTTCCAAATATATATTTTCAAAATAATCTTTCGCTGCTACTTTGACTTGAGCATGCTCCTTGATGGATGATCCACCTTCAACCCTGATATCTGTAATTTTTTTTCTTCCAAATTCTGGATTTAACTTGGTGGTGAAATAATTTTGTGTTTCTATCACCCGCCTCGAGCCAAAAACTCCATGATTTTAACTTCCAATTTTCTTCCTCTACCCTGAGCACTTTTTGATATTCCATGAATTTTCTTGCTCTTTAGCTAAAACAACAAATGAGATAGGGGTTGTTTCCATAGAGATATGTTTCTCCTCCATTTTCTGTGCAAGCCCCCTTGCTACTTTCTTATCATTATCTTCTTTAATCCTCACCCAATCCCAAATATCCCTCTTGGTATTTTTTAATTTATGTTCCCAAATGTATACAAGGGAAACCTAAATCCAGGAGCACCAAGTAGAAGAAAAAAGGTCCAGAAAGGAAGGGTCATTGGCTCACCGAGGATTAAAACAAAAGGGAATTGGACCAAGGGGTTCAGAGTTGGACAACTCCATGGAAATGGGTCGGTGATCTAAGCTCACCCAGTGAAGGATTAGGGACAAGGCTAGAAAGGAGTCCTCCAAAAGGCTCCCACTTTTGAGGAATCTATCCAACCTAGCATCTATGTGCCCAGGGCCTTTCCTTTTATTGGACCAAGTATAACGTCCACTAATAGGCCTAACATCCAATAGATCAAGTCCTAGCATGAGTTATTCCATGTATTCTATGGTTGAGTCTCTCACTATGTTTCCACCTCGTTTCTCAGAGGTGTGAAGAGTAGTGTTAAAATCCCTTACAAAAATGAGGGAGGCAGGAGTACTACTCTCATGTCAGAGATATCCAAAAAAGAATGATGCAGGGGCATCCCTCCACATCATACAGCGTGCCAACCAGCCAGTACATTCAACGCGCATTAATGAAGAAAGGGAGAGGCGCTGACCCTCCCGTTTTTAAATTTTCGAAGTATGATCCAATATGGATCGTTCATAATGTAAGGCTTTTAATGCCGGAACACACCTCTGTACAGGTAGTGGTTGAGGTTTCCTTAAATGGTAGCCTGCAACAAGCCCAGGACGTAGTCAAGACTGGGCACCCATTTATATAATGTAGCTGTAGGAGTAGGTGTCGCTCTGAGATAGCGATGGCACTAAGGCAGTGAAGAGGATAAGTGCGGGGGAGCCCTCTTTTGTAATTAGGAAGGATAGGAGATCTTGGTTAGGGGAAGGTCTGGGTAGAGAGGCCTTAGGAGGTCTTAGATGTTCTACGAGAGGCAGATAGGTAGATTAGAGAGGAGAGTCGAGACTCTGTGGCAGTTCGAGCTCACACCCATTGTAAACATATATTCTAAATTTAATACAAACATAGCAGTTTTTCCTGCATATTGTATCTGTATATGTTTATGCATTTGAATGTCATTTGTATGTTGTAGATACAGGTGATAGATATATTTTTCTATCTGTTTGTGAGTTTGTTGATTTCAATATGGGTTCTTCTAGGCTGTACAAGGTGTGCACAATAGAACAATAGAGGTTCTGTAGCTAGCGCAAGGAGTGAGCAATCTGAACCTCTCTATTGAGGTTAGAGGAGAACGTGTCAGGTGGGCACACCAGAAGAATTCACAACTCAGGAGAAGCCTCAAATTTACTGAACACTCTGGAGGTGAAGACTGTGTAGAGAAGGCACAGGGAGAAGAGACAGAACAACAGAGGTTCTGTAGAGCTCTGCCAGGTGGGCATTGAGTCGGTGCAAGTGTGCACGAGAAAGACTCTTTGTCGAGTTCAAAGAGAAACATAGTTGTTGAATACTCTGTGAGGACAAGCTCTGCAAGGTGTGCATTGAGAAGAAGAACGACAGGAGGGCATGAAGCATTTCTTTTCAAGAAATACTTTGGATCTGGGATATACAAAATCTCAGAAGCACAAGGAGTATGTGAGAGTGGACTTGTTCTAAGTCCATAAGCTCAGGAGGAACAATGCTTTTACGCACAGAGCAACAGAGACACGGAGCAGAAGGAAATTGAAACCCCTTTGAGGTTTCACAGTTGACAAAGCTCAAGAGGGACAACGTTCTCAGAATGCAGACGAGACCCAAATTTTATGGTCTTGTAGAAGGATCGAAGGTTTAACCCTTCGACACTTAGGAAATCTTCTAAGTCTAAGAGAAACGCAAGCTCACCAGAAGGAGCTTCGACAATCGTTGGATAAGTTACAGAGGAGAAGATCTGGGCCATTAAAACTACGTCCAGACAATAGAAGGAGAGCATGTGGGAGAATAGATCTAGATCGTCAGATTGAGCGTAGATAGCCGACCACCGTTGAATCAAACAAAGTTGCACAGATGATAAAGGCCAGGACCATTCAACTCTCAAAGCACAAGAGGTCAGACCTGAACCGTCAGATCTAGCACAGGGGACCGATAGCCATCGAATCTGGGATAAGGCGCATGAGGTTTAACCCTCATATACGAAGAAGAGAGAAGGCCCGTCAAAGTCCTGAAAAGATCAGGACCATTCATCATTGGAAGGACACGTGGAAGAGATCCACGCATTTCGGGGAATCAGGCATCGAAAGACAAAAGGAGGAGTCTTTCAACTTCGCAACCCATGAAGTCCAAAAAGCATCGGAGCCATCCATCTTGGAGGACAGGTGGCAAATATTTGGAAGCCGTCGGGGTTTCGAAACTCAGGCGTATAAGAGTGGCGAGGCGCGAGGATTTGTGATCGCCAAAATCGCAAAATCATTCCAGCCGTCGGATCTGGAGTAACAGGTGTCAGAGATCTACACCCATTGAAGATTTGGGCACCGAGAAATTAGAGGGGAAGACTTCCCCAGATTCGCGAAAGTATATTCCCCGAAAGAATCAGGGGCGTCCACTTCAGAGGATGCATGGCAGAGATCTGAAAGCCGTTGGAGATTTGATCACCAGGGGTTTGGAGGTGAAGACCCTGCCAGAATCCCGAAAGGCAGAAGGCCGTGATTCAATCTAGACCGTTGATCGAGGAGGAGGATCTGGACTGTAGACTCGGATGGTATCGGGTCTCCAGGTTTTGGGGATTTGAAAAGGAAAGGAGGAAAGGCATTGCATCGTGATTCCTCGAATAGGTGAAAGATTTATATGCAGAGGAGTAGCCCTAGGTCATAGGATCGGGTCACATGGAAAAGGCTTAAGGGAGGAGCCAAAGAGTCGTTAGGCCCTTTTCAGGGTTTTGGGGGTCGAAGGACCCAGGAACACTTGCAACCAGAATTGTGAGGTCGCAAATTCCGGAGCTTCGTTTGAGTATTAGCCGATGGTCATGGGGTAGTGGTCATATGCACAGAGACAAGGTAGGAGCTAGTGAGAGCTAGGCTCTATTTCAGGGTTCGACATTTAAAAGGACAGGGAGAGGGGAGAGCTCGCATACAAGAGTCCCGAACTCCCGAAACATGAAATATGTGTTGATTTGAGCCTTGGGTCACAGCCCAGGGTCACGAGAGAGGAAGGGGTTGATCGTGAAAGGAGCTAATGACGAGGTGCGTGTTGGGTCAGAATAGAGAGGGGCACTGGAAAGTGGCACGCGCATAGGTTTTCTTCAAGGCCTGTGCCGGGGAAAAAGGGACCTGTGGATTCATTGTTCAGAGGGTTCCAGCAGGAGCCTGAAGAGCCATTTCGGCTCAAAATTGGGAACGATCCAGAGACCGGGAGGTCGCAGACCCTGCTGAGGTAGGGAGTCTACATCATAGAACTTTATCATGAGACAAATAAGGCATATAAATATTGAAAATAGAGAAGGCCTTACCCAAAGGGATATGAGTCAAGGTCACTTGCAACCATTTAGGAGAGGTTAACCCATCTTCCAATCTGAACGTTGGGAGTTCCAGAGGGTGCATACATTGCCCGAGGCCCCTTGTGAACTCATTGCTAATCCTGAACTTGATTTCCAAATGAATCTGTTGTCTTGAAGGACTTCAATGTTCTTCATTTTTGTTTCCTGGAGTAGAAGGATTTGAGGGGATTCTTACCTTAGTAGACTTTTGACTAACTCCTTTTTATTTCCACTTCCAAGACCTCTATAGTTCCAGGAAACGATTTTCATCATGTAGAAGAGGATTTTGGATTCCCCACTTTTGGGGGAATAGTACCACTTTGATTTATTAGGGGTCTGCATTCTTTCTTTGTGTGCCCATTCAAGGTACCTTGTTTACTAAGTTCTATCTCCTTCCGAGCTACTGCTTCTCTCCTTTGGTTATTCGATTTCCTGCCCAGCTTCTTAATGGGAGGAATTTTTGAGGAATCAGGATTGGATTCTTCCTCTGAGCTCTCAACAATTTCACTATCTTCTTGGCCTGTCTGGGGAGTCTGTTGAGGGACTTCTTGAGGCATTTGTTGTTCTCCCGGTTTCTCCAAGTGATCTTGAGAGCCCAATTTGGACCTTTCCACCTAGTCGTCCTCCATGTCATATATGGCTTCGTACTGGTTTTTGGTTGAGATGCAATCTCTAGTGTTACCTGATGAGCATGAGGCCAATACTTCCTGAGCTTTTGGATTGGAGGGAG
>JASDQU010105281.1:129925-140032 GCA_032191745.1 Picea mariana
CCTTCCACCCACTTTTGGTTCATCTCCCAATTTGATTTGACACCCAAATCCAAACTGAATCCAAGTGGGGGGCTGGTCAAAGACCTAAGGGTGCCCTAAAGAGCCCCTTGTTTACACCAGGGACTGGTTGAATAATGCCTCAAAGCTTTTCTATAAAAGGAGGCCATGGGTGTACTATATTTTCAAGGGATTCATTTGTATTGTTATGCTGCCTATATTTTCTTGGAGGATCCTCTTTCCTCATCAAGAGCATACAAACACCATTTCATTTTTCCATTCATATCACCTCTTGAGTGAATGTGCTTTGGATTTTCTTCACCATCTCCTTTTAGTTTGTTACTTAAGAAGAGCTCAATCATTGGGGGTTTAAGAGCCCTCCCTTGGAGGAAGAGGGGACCCATAAGTTTCCCTTTCTCTTTGGTGTTTTTCCACTAATACAACTTATCCATTGGTGGGATGACTATTGTTTATTTTTGTTCTATTTCCTTTATGCACTCTAGTTTAGTTTCTTTTATTGTTATTATCTTAGTCTTTTGTTTATTTCTTATGCTTGATGTTTCTAACTCTTGCATTCACTACTGTCCTGCCCAGCTAACCCAACTGGGCTTGTAAGCCTCTTGATTTTGCTCATTTAGGTGATGAAAGAGATGCAACAGATTGGTGACTCCACTGGAGATTGATATCAATTTCCCCCCCATTTGAGTTGTTTGAGCACTTTATTTTGGTTTATTTAACTTGCAGGAACCATAACTGGCCCATGCCCGCCTACAAAAAGCTAAATTCAGAGCTGAGTTGAGAGAATTTCATCCAAAATTTCTTTCACGGTCGTGTAATAGAAAGTGCGTGGGTTTTTCAACCCACAATAGTGTCTTCCGAGCACGTGTGCCAAAACCACTATGTTTCTCAGCGCATTCTGTGCACTGCGCCAAAAGGTCATTTTTAATTTGCGCATTGGCGCCCAATGCACCTCTTTCTACTCTACAACCCACGCATTTGTCTAGAAAATCATATATTGTAAGGGTTTTTGTGATTTATTGGAGGCCCATAGCCTTCTTAAGTTTGAGTCTATGCAGATTGTAATATGCACCACACTTAGATTCCCTCTCCACATGAAGGGTTAGTCAAAACATAGACACTTAGGGGGTTAAAATCCATATTTATCCTCTTTTTGCTTTGATTTTTGCCACATGGATGGTTTGCTTTGATTAAAGATAAGTTGGAATCATTCTACATCACAAATATAACTACTTGTTTTGGGACCAAAAATTGAACGCCAATATTTGAGTATGCTCTTCTCTCGCGCTACAAAGCGATCTTGAGAATCAGAAAAACGATTGAGGGAAAATTTCATCTCCCTTAAAGACAAAATCTTTAGGAGAGGACAACAGCCCCCTCGGGACTCCTCTTAGTTTCTTTTTTCAAACACATCTTAAATTTGTAAGGGCCCATACATGCCCACATGCCACAAAGATATGATAGTTTTGAATTTACTTTCTTAGATTACATCACTAGGGAAGTTTAAAGGTTTTGTAACGAGCCCATACATGCCCACATGTCCACAATCTAGGATAGTTTTGAATATTTCTTAGATTAAATCACACTAGGGAGTTAAAGGATCGGTAAGGATCCACATATCCACATGCTAGTTCTCTAGGGACTTTAAAATTCTGCAAGGTTGTACCAATGATATTTAGTAAATTAGGTAATCAAGACTTGTAAGGACCACACGAAGTCCACATGCAGCAAGGTGACACCTAACTTATTAAAAAATTGGCACACTTTCACTTGTTCACACACAAAGTCACTATTCACTCACACAGTTTTCATCTCGAAATGTGGAGGTTGAAGTAAGTTTCCTCCAAAAGGATTCCGAAACACCCCACCATTTTCTTGACGAAACTATCCACTCCCACATAATTTCAACGAGATTGGTTCACACCCCCAATATCTCAAACAACCACATCTAAATTTTTTCTGAAAACCCACTAAGTTTTCCTCCACAGGAGGTGCCAAAATAAATTTTTTAGTCTAGGTAGGGTCTCGGGGATAGGCATCCAAATAACTCCTCATTATCTGGTTCTCACATCTTCAAACAATAGAAGTTGTCAAATAGGGAACTTTAAATCCTCCAAGTCAAGTGTTCCTACACAATAAGGTAGGGAGATACCCATGAAGGGTTGAAGGCCGAGGTCCGGTTGTTCTATGTGTCCCCCCTTGAGGCACTCACCTCTTGGACAAGATCTAGCCCGTGACCCATTTCTTAGGCCGAAAATCTAAATGTTGCACTTTGACCGAGGTACCTAGTGACCAAATTTTAGGACATCTGCCCAGGTGGAAATTGTGGGCTACAATTGCACCTTGATCAGATTTTGTGTGGCTATTGGGAAATATCACCAGCTCTTTTGGGATATGCACCCTCTACCCCTCATTATAACTGATTGTTTCATCCTTCACTAGTTCATTTTATGGTGACTTCAGACCCCACTGTTGAGTGCTTTTGGAAGGTCCAGTTCTATTCGAGAGGAAGGACGTTATGTCTTTTAGGACACGAGCATTTGTTTTCTTTGTTCTCCCACGCGGACAAAATCCACCTACCCACATATATGCTTCTCTTTAATTTATGTATGATGTTCTTGTGATTACATTTGATTGTGAGATATATTGTGAAGGTCCACGTTATACAAAGTCTCTCATTCATTAATCATTCTCATCACCATTGGAACACATTCACTTTTCTAGTCAGACATCATAGGGGACCCACAAAATCCTCGTCGTTCTAGACACTTTCTAAATATCCCTCCCATTCTAGGAGGAGTTCCTAGTCTTGCCAACTCATTGGCTCCACCTTCTCACACTCCTGTGAGTGTTATTTTCTTAGGATCTTCTTTGCTAGGCTCCACTTTAATTGGGTCCACTTCCCAAGATCAACCATCCACCAACTTTCCTCTACAAGGAAGCGGGGGGCACACGTCTTCCCCTGGAGGAAGTACAACCTCACCTAGCCCCCCTCATGGGTTAGGGACACACAATACTCACACCATGGCCAAAACGAACCCTCTTCTGGGGTCAGGCACACAAAACATTCCCACCATGGCTGGAACTAATCATCCACCGTCACCCCAGATGCCATACTTGGCTTCCCTCAATATACTGGATCTGACTAAGCTCACAAATGATCCTATATTTCATGACCCCACATGGCCTACAATGCCTACCCAACTACCTTCAGACATTCCCAAGTTTGAAGGAAAATCCAAAGACAACCCGACCAACCATATCATGACCTTCCGCTTATAGTGATCTTCAAACAACATCATGGATGACTCTGTCCGATTGATATTATTTCAATGCACACTCACTGGCCCATCAACCAAGTGGTATGTAGAAGAAAAATATAGGTCCCATGTGACCTTTGAATCTTTGGCCAAAGTGTTTTTGACCTTATTTCAACTACCAATCCGTCATGACAATGGTCTCGAACTACTCTCAGAGTTTAAAAAAACCTCAGCCACATACATCGCTGACCACATTCACAAATGGCGTTGGCGACGTAGTCTATGCAAAGCAAAAGCCACCAAGTAGCAATGCCTCAATTGGTTTCTCAAATCACTTGTTTCCCTCCTTGCCAAAGATGTAGCTGCCACTTTCCCACAGTCTGAAGAGGAAGCCATCGAAAAGGATTAACAGTTCGAACTCATTTATTCAGAGTTAGGATACCTATATACGGTACTACCTGACGCCTCGAGAGACATACCATTCGGCTAGGACAAACCTGAGATGTCTTACTTAGTGGATGGATTGATTGGTGTCACAACACACCACAATCCGTACATCCAACCACCACCAATGTACGGGACACCCCAATATCCACCGATGTATGGAGGACCCCCTTATTAGCCTCCTCTCCTTTACCAACAGTCATATCCCACTGTTCCCCCTCAGTCATTGTGGGCACCCCCACCGGTACCCATGACGTATCCGGTCTCTCAATCTAGTACAGGTCCACCGCCAACCCCTGGATATAACCCTAGCAATAGTGGAAGTACCTCTACTTCCTATACGCCATATGGATCCTATCCATAGAACAATCCATATTTCCCATTTCATGGTCCTCCCTAGCCGGTTAATCCTCCACCGGGACAACCACATGTCGACGCCAACTTTGTTCAACGCTTTCCCGTTCAACAGGTTCATACATTTGAACAATTGAATACGACTAATCTGACTCATAAGAAGAAAGGAAAAAACCAAAACAATGACAACCCAGGACCAGGAGGGAATGATCCCCACAACCATCCCATTGGGGGAAACCAATACCAAGACCCTCAAGGGGGCACCAATAAAAATCAACCATGACAAGGGAAGAGAAACAATCTTCAGACTAACTTCCCTTGTGCTATATGTGGTGAGTATGGACATTATACTCATCATTTCCCCCTAATTCCTGATCTCCAACGAATGAGGGAATCCATGAACTCACAGGGCCCTCTGGCGCCACCCACCCCTCAATAGGCCCCACAACAGTATTTTCAACCACCACCTCCGGTTGTTTTGCAAAAAACAATTTCATACCAAGGTGTGATGAACACCCAACAAGTGATCAACCCTGCCCCACCACAAATGGGGCAATATCCAAACTCGGGTGCCACTCAACCCGGGAATTCATTTGATTGCAGTGTCCTCCTAACCAATGAAGAAATTCCTCTGCAAAACCACAACCGTCAATACGGTATGCCTCCCGAATCTACCCCAAACACCTTAGAAACATTGCCAGCTACTGAAGGACAACCATTGATGATTCCACGTCCTAACTTGGAACCCATTCCCCGCATACCACGTATGCCTTTACGACAGAATGTTCATAACCCTCATGCTAGGGCTACTCATAATTATAGTCTGGTTGATGACTTAGCCCAGTCTCCTGCAACCATGTCTGTGTTGGAGGTCCTCCAAAACTGTCCATCACAACGAAAATCCTTGCTTTCTTCCTTGGGGGCAGTCAACCCAGCTGACACGCAACTGATCACATTTGATTCAGATAGCGAATAACCACGTCTTTCTGCCCAAGTAGCCTTCTAGATACCAGTTAAGATCTGGAACACCATAGTTTCTCAGTGCATCATCGATGAAGGTGCATCCACATGCATCATGTCTAAACATGTATGGTAGAAACTTGGCTCCCTTGATCTAGTACCCTCTTCCATCACCCTTCGAGCTTACGACGGTCGACCAACATCCTCTGCAGGGCTTTGTTAAAATGTCCCCATAGAACTTGGGGGAAAACCATCCTCATTGACATTGAAGTTATCGATGCCCAACTTGATTACAATATCTTGTTCGGATGCAACTATATGTATGCTATGAAGGCGTTCGCCTCTTCTGTGTTTCGTACGATGATGTTCCCCCATAATGGGAAGATCATCACCATCAACCAACTTACACATAATGATCCTAACCATTCTACCAACATCGATAACATCCTACCCCCGGTCTGGGCTAGCTCGGATGTTTTTCCAGTTGTCAACCTTTTCCCTAGATTATTCCAAGACCTGTCCATGTTGGGCACTTATCAGGGAGCGCCACTGTTCCTAAACTGATCTTTTTTAGCACAAGTGTGTGTAGTTTCCCCTAAAGGAATAGACCTCAGATACAAGACTCCTATCACTGAGTCCCCTCCCCATATCAAAGTTCCACCAATTGAAGAAATACTGCCTCAGGAGTTCCCTGAGAGCGCCACCGCACCACTTATCATGGATCTCCCCCCCCCCTCCAGGGGAAAATCCCGGTTTGGGAGACACTCCCCTAGGACATTACCCAAATTCTCTTTTTCTACTCCCCACCTAGATTTGAAGCATTCCAAGTAGCCACAATGCTTACCCTTCTGAACATGGTACTTGTCATCCCTATATGGTATCTACATCCACCCGAGATGGTTCCTCAACCATCCCTTCCTCCTTAGTCAGAGGGAATACCAATGTAGATCCCATTCCTAACTCCGGCCACACCACCCTCACCCCCAATCGCTAGCACCACTACTACGGCTGGGGGCAGACGACAGAAGAAAGAGCCCATCACTCCACTACCTCCACGAGTTCAACTCCCTTGCGCCTTATGTGAAAGAAAAGGACACCCCACTCACAAATGTCCTTCTCTTCTCGAACTACACAGTTTTATCCAGCTTCCTCAAGAACCCCTTTTGGTTGCCACTCCAACAAGTACGTCCCACGCTAATATGGAGTCATCAACCACACGCAAAAAAAAAATATACGAACCAATTTCACCTGTGCCATATGCGCAGAATATGGGCATTACACTCATCATTGCCCATATATCCCATACGTCCACCACACATTAGCTGCAGAACACCACACATATCTTCCTGAGCTTCCTCCGACACTCCATACAAATGCTCCCGCGAATGTAATTCATTATATTTCTTCATTAGTCCTTGAGCAAAGGGGAGGTCCATGTTCTTCCACTAAACTACCACCCAATCACCCATAGTGTCAGTGCAACTGGGATGGAATCATGGGTCCATTGTCCATATCTAAGCCCTTTTCCCCACTTTCATTTTTTTGTACAGGAGCCCATAAGCTCCATTTTCTGAACCATTTTCGGCTGCTTACACAGTCATTTTCCTCGGGTGCTAATTTGCAATTTTCCTCAGTGGAGCATCTTCCCATGACACACCCACGTACGCCTGCTCATGTTCAAAATTATCAGATAATCTGTTATATGATCTTTATCTTTAGATATTGTTCACATCGAGTATTTGGTTTTCATGTGTGCAGGTACTTGGTCACCCCACATCAACATGTATAATATCACTACTGGCATGTATTCCTTCCCTCCGAATATCAATTGCATCTCCCAGTCACACCCTTTGATATTTGCCTCTAAGGTCCCCTCATCTGGCTTTGCAGTACTCACACCTCCACTGCATTTCAGTACTGTCACCTGATAACACTCTTCCCCACATGAGTTGTCCCATTTATAGTCCCCCTTGACACTTTGACACTCATACTGCTTTCACCCCCTAGGGCTGGGAGTCCTCATAGTCTTTTCATTCTCGAGAATTAGCCACATTATCCTTCTCCTCATTTTGCTAACTTCCCCATAATGGAATCCTGAGTAATCTTGTCATGATTCACATTTTTACTGCACCTCCACAGTATCATTAACCCTCCATCTCATCCACCATCATTTTTCCCATCTGCAAATTGTACTCCATTCATTTTACCTAATACAAAAACCCACCTATGGGGCCCTCACCCTCCACCTATTTTTCCACGCAACTTGTGCCCTCATAGGCCAAGCCATATTGCACTGGGGCACTCGTTTATGTACCAGTATGCTCATCTCCAACTGATTCTTTATTTATTTGGTAATTGTAAAAAATATTTGTTTCCAATCTTTACATAGATTTTTGTCGTCACCTTTCGTGACCTTCCTTTTTTCAGCAGAAGAAACCCATGTCGCCCTTGGTTGGGGCATTCATTACCTTTTCCTCCTTTTGACATTGTCCATAAACCCTGAATATCCCACAATCCATTTATACATGATCTCTATGTTTATCCACTTTGTCACGCCTCTGGTAGCACTTAACCCTAGTCTCGTCATCCCCCTAACGCTAGATTCAGTTCCATGGTTGTCACAAATACCCCCAACCAAGGGAATTCTTGAGTCTCACCGCATCTTGACTTCGTTCATGTATCTCCTCAGTCCCTGATCGCATCATGTAGATTTCATGAAGCCCTTTGCTTCTTGGAGTCACGTCTCCCTTCCTGTCGACATCAACACAGTTTCCAGAATGGCGATAGTATCTTGAATCTCATTACCTTTACAATGAGGTGTCTCAGATGGCACAGAGAGAACCCTCATTTCTCTCTACTGTCGTTGACCCCCACAACATTCGACTTCAACACTTTATCATGTTGTGGTGGGTCTTACTTTGTGACTATTGCAGTTGTTTTTATTTGTCGAAGACCTCTGAAATTTGATAGGCTATCAACACCTGTGTATCATCGACACTCCTTATAGGTGTCATCGCCTTTTTTTAGAGTTTGTTCACCATTCAAATTGTCTTCTGTTATTATCAACACACCCCCGAGGGCGCTGCAGTCATCTACACCAACACACAACTTTAGTTACTGTATTCCACATTTTTGA
Organism: Picea mariana; assembly: GCA_032191745.1. Classification (NCBI taxonomy): domain Eukaryota; kingdom Viridiplantae; phylum Streptophyta; class Pinopsida; order Pinales; family Pinaceae; genus Picea; species Picea mariana. Next base: position 138,095 of record JASDQU010105281.1, read on the forward strand.
GTTACATAACATAAGAATGGGGCATGCTCGCCTTGTTTGTACATAGTTTATTTTTTTTCCACCTTGAGAAAGGATTGGGTCCTACAGGTTCCCTTATCCCTCCAATGGGTCACTCTTGAAACTCCTCACAATGCTCTTTCTTACAAAGGTACTCTCAGTAGAAGAAACATTGATGTATTTCATCTATATGTATGCTCCTAACCTCACACATCAGGGGGCATATGTTATCACTGGAATTTAGTCCGCAAATGGTTACAGGAATCCAGTATCTTCAAACACCCATTAGTTCACCCAAAACTTCAAGAATGCATTTCCAAAGGGCAAAAACTATACAACTAGTTAAAAAATTAGCATGCACAAAATACAAAGGTAGCGCGTGCACGTGCGACAGTCGAATAATGTCGGAAAATCACATACGCGCCCAAGGTGCAACAGTGGATGCAAAAATCCATGCACACCTCAGAACGATGCATTTATGATTTTGGTCGGCCTTCCACCCACTTTTGGTTCATCTCCCAAGTCGATTTGACACTCAAATCTGAGCTAAATCCAAGTGGGGGGCTGGTCAAAGACCTAAGAGTGCCCTAAAGAGCCCCTTGTTCACACTAGGGATTGGTTGAATAATGCCTCAAAGATTTTCTATAAAAGGGGTGCACTATATTTTCAAGGAATTCATTTGTATTGTTATTCTGCCTATATTCTCTTGGAGGATCCTCTTTCCTCATCAAGAGCATACAAGCACCATTTCATTTTTCCATTCATATCACCTCTTGAGTGAATGTGCTTTGTATTTTCTTCACCCTCTCCTTTTATTTTGTTACTTGTAAGAAGAGCTCAATCATTGAGGGTTCAAGAGCCCTCCCATGGAGGAAGAGGGGACCCATAATTCCCCCTTTCTCTTTGGTGTTTTCCCACTAATACAACTTATCCATTGGTGGCATGAATGTTGTTTATTTTTGTTCTATTTCCCTTATGCACTCTAGTTTAGTTTCTTTTATTGTTATTAGCGTAGTATTTTGTTTATTTCTTATGCTTGATGTTTCTAACTCTTGCATTCATTACTATCTTTCCCAGCTAACCCAACTGGGCTTGTAAGCGTCATGATTTTACTCATTCAGGTAATGAAAGAGACACAACAACCACCACTACTGCCATGCAAGGATAAACATTTTTTTAATAATTAATTGATAATTTTTTTGTATTATTGTATGAAGCATAAAGTTCAAATATCTTCTCTCTGTATTACAATGGGTATGTGTTTAAGGTGGTTCTTTTAAGAAAGTTAAGGAGGCATTATCTATGTAGAGTGATATCTCTCATCAAAAGATAAAGAACTTCACATACAAAAGTAGGTATCTTTTATGTTGAGCTAATTCTCTTATGAAAATGATTACACATAGAGAGGTTTCAATTAGTCTAAATGGGGTGAGTTAGTTCTTTATATTGAGTCATCATTTTTATGAAGGTGACTACATCTAAAGATAATTTTTTTATTAGTTGGGTTCTAGGGTTGGGGAGATGTTAAACATTCTTATGAAGGTGACTACACCTAAAGATAATGTTTCTGATACTTGAGTTGAGTTGGGTTAGGGGAGATGTAAATCATTCTTATAAATGTGACTACATCTAAAGAGAATGTTTCTAACAATTGGGTTGGGTTGCGGGAGATGTAAGTCTCATATGCGTTGAGTTATCTCTTTTATGAAAAAAGCCGTACATAGAAAGGTTTTCGATAAGAAATATTTAAGATAACATGTTGTGATTTGTATATATAGATATACTTGATTGAAGTACACATTAACAAAATATAATACTTTAACATAAGAAAAAGATTTGACTCTCATGTGGTATCCCAATCTTGGATTAATCCATGATCTCCTTCCATTGGTTAAAATGCATTTTGAAGGACTTTCTTTGATACCAATTGTTAGATTAATG
>JASDQU010105282.1:90988-105053 GCA_032191745.1 Picea mariana
CGGTGAGCCTGGGCATCTTTCTGCAATCTTTCAATGATTTTCATCATATGTCCTTCCTTATCCAATTCTCTTCCATGCCCATTGGATTTCAATCCTTTGACTCCCAAGTTGACATCCCTTCCTTCTCTAAATTGGAGGTAATCAGCACCTCTTCCATTTCTCTGCACTCCGTGGAAATTCTAATCGGTTCTGGAACACATCAAAATTTTGCAATCACAACGTCCAGACAACCAGAATTTGTTAGGCCATCTCTTCTTAAAAAATTCCACACATTCAAAACCAATCCGAATAAGAAAACGTTTTGATTTCCCAAATTTTCTAAGCTGTGCTCTGCTCTGTAATTTTCGGGTGATAGCTCCCATTTCCTTAGTCCCTAACCCATGCAATCACGGGTCATGACCAAACACTAAACTGCTAGGTGCTACAAGGCTCTCCAAACAAACTTCGGGTTTCGAGATTTCGAGGTTTCAGGGTTTCAAGTTTCGAGGTTTTGGTCCTAGAGGTTCTCGCACTCGCTTCCCTCTCCAACTCCCGACTTCCAAAAATTCGATTTCCTTACCCTCTGGGCCCACAACACAATTGTTGTCCACCAAGGTAGTGACATGTGGTGTCCTTAAGAAGGTCCACCTCACTCCCAGTGATGTCAGGGGGCCCCACTACTTTCACCGTTCATTTCGGGCATCAAGAGTTTGTGCACCTACGCATCTCGAACTTTCGTTTGCTGAAATTCTGAAATTACAGTCTATTCATCTACTTGATCCAATGATCAAGTTCCTCTCCTACGATCTATGGTGTAGATGGTTTCGGGTTTTTAGTAACCGAGAGTTCACGATGCAGCGACTCCAAATCTCTTGTCACTTCAATCCCCGAATTCTGATACATGAGTTCTTGTACGAGATCCAACGATCCTCGATTATTTGGATCTAACGGTCCAGATATTTTCAGAGTTTCGTGAACCGGAATTTCACGATGCAACGACTCCAAATATTCGGTTGTGATCCAATCGTGAATTCATATTTTGTGAATTCTCTCAAACTCACCCTTAGACCATTTCAGGTCACGAGTCAGCAAAAGGTCGATCGCTCTCCACGTGTCCTTTCCAATGGACGATCCTGACAAATTCGTGATTTCATGTATCGTGATTTCCACACTCTTGTGCAACTCCAAAGGGTTTTAAACCTTATGCATGTTCTCCAGATCTGACGGTTTTGAGGGTTCTCCTTTCCTCCTGAACAGATCCTATGGCTCCAACACTTCTGGTGTGGATTTCTCTCTCTCCCTGTGGCCATATACCACACCGGCTGCAGTTTTATAATAACGCTACACCTCCTGAGATTTGTAACATGGTCAAGTAGCCTGTTGACACTCAGAAACATTATGAGGTCTTAAATTAGTTCTCCAGACACAATTTTCTTCTCAAAGCCTCGTTCCAAAGATCACTTATCCAGCCCATCCAGGCTCAGCGTTGAAACTAGGCTCTGATACCAAACTGTAACATTCCCTCGGCCTTAATCCCACTGGCCAGGAAAAACTCTATTGTGCGGAACAACATCATTCTCATACTTAATTAATAACATGAATTTAAATCAAATTAAACACAATTAACTCAGAGTACGCAAAATATTACTGCTAACATAAATAATCCCTGGAATTAACAATAATTCATATGCATAATAGAATACATGATACATATAAGCATCACAGGCATGCAAAACATAATATTAAGCATAAGCTGATACTTATCTTTTAAACCGTGGTAATTCCACCAACTACGTGCAGGCCTTCCATGAACCTCCCAGCCTTAGACCATGTTGCTCATCACTCTAAGCAGTAGGTCACCCCTGAGCTGGGACTAAGCTCCACCCAAGGCAAGGAATCCTAGTCTAGGCTGAGGTTATAGGGAAAACTGCATAGAATAACTGGAATGATTCTTCCCAGGATGCCTTCTTACGCCCACTACTAACAAAATCTCATTCGCCACATGTCTATTCCACCCAGGAGTATACACCTTCACAAGAACAGTCCATCGGTGCTTCACCTCCCTATTTGGGCCTCGACAACAGGCCGGATCAGGAATTCTTAGAGATTTGAAGTTGGTGATGGACTCTCTCTGGGAGAAAACCACTTCCCAACAGACTCTCTCACCTCGAGAGAGATGCTCACAGGCCTTACAACCTGCCTCTTCAACCACAGGCCTTACAACCTGCCTCTTCAACCACAGGCCTAACAACCTGCTTCTTCAACCAGTTTCAGCTCAATTTTTGCAAGGTGAGGATAACATCAACAACAACTCGTCAATTCCACTCAGGAAAAATAGAAGGTAGCAACCCAAAGACAGTTCGGGTACAGACTTGACTCTGCAAGAGATAATAGGCTGGGCTCACAGCATACACAGGTGACACGACTCAATCCACAGGTTTGTCACTGGCTTCAGGGTGCGTGACAAGGAATTAACGCAGAGGTCGAACACAAACTCAAACGGTTCAAACAACTGATACCTCGGATTCCCAGGAAAACATTACGGTTTTTTTGTTTTCAAGCTGCGTGAGGATATGCATAGGTCGAATATAGGGGCCATGGGATTCACGGTTCAAACAATCGACGGTCGAATGGAGGAGGAACCCCCAACACAACTCACTTCTCTGGTTTTAACTGCATGCGCTTGGGTCGACACATGTCACCCATGATGTTGCATGCAATCCATCAGCATGTGTTCCTCTCCAGGAACTTAGGACAAAACAAATATTTCACAAGGATTTTGGAATGATATTAAAATATTATTCCCAAGGACTTAAGCCCCTAGGCTCAACACTTAGCCTCTCTTTCCCACCTTCCATCCCCCCAATCCCTTACCCATTCTGTGGAAGCTTAGTCCCCCATCACTCATTCATCGTGGTCGGTCTGCACGTAGCGGTGTTTATATTTTTTATTAATGTTCTGTATGATTACATATACAAAAGCAGGCTCTCGGCCTTAACACTTAGGCTCTCCGGCCTAATAACACATAAGCCCACCATCTTATAAAAACTTGGCTCACCATCCTATAAAACATAATTACAATTCATAATGCAAGCTTTATACTTCATAGACATGATTTACAACAGGTATCGGCCTTGGGGACATTACAAGAAGCGTGACAAAGGACCCAGAATAAAATTTGTCACACGTGGAGGAGCTAGGACATGAGATGATGTGAAAAATAAAGTGACACATATCTAGCGATGGGTGAGGAAATTAGCAGGACATATGCCAACATTTGACCCACAACAAGAAAAATAGATGTATCAACAAACAAGCAAGGAGATACTAGGATTGTATTGGATAGCATAGACATGATTTGCACCTCCTTTGGTTGACATGTCTTCGGTCTATGATCATACTGTCCCGAAAAGGTCGTTTCAACAGGTAAGTACTTAGAAATAATTTCTGAAAAGTTGTTTAGAATTGATAAAAGATGAAATTGTGTTGAATGCATTACATGGAATGATTGATCATTGCATGCAAGAAAGGGAAGCTCCTACAACGCATAGGGTAGTGAATCAAGTACTGCGCAAAAATAGGACAAGCGAAGAGTTCTGAATAAGTGTGTGGATTGGGGAATATGACATAGACAATGTCATTTTAGACTTGGTTTCTGACGTAAATGTTTTACTAAAGAAAACATGGGAAATGATGGGGAAGCCAAAATTAATTTGGGCTCTCATCTAGTTAATATTGGAAAACCAGCACAAGATAGTACCAATTGGTCGATTGTTATGGGTACCTATGAATATATATGGGGTGCGCAGTATAATAGATTTTAAGGTCATCGAGATCATGGATAATAGTCAACCATATCTAGCGCTAATGGGGTTTGAATGGACCTTTGAAAATTAGGAAATTATTAATATGAAGAAAAGGGAAATGCTATTTGAAGTAAGGGACTTGAAGGTTACCGCACTATTGGATCCGACAGAAGGAAAGAGGTATATAGAACTAGCTAAAGGGAACATAATTGATAACCTATGTAATATGAATGCATGAATGGATGATTACATTAATCTGACTACAGATGGCACTCTAAGTTGGAGAAGAATTAACTCATGTGCATTAGATTCAGAGTAAGGTTTGGAACACTGGCAACAAAGGATGCATGAAGTATCAACTAGACAATGTGCCTGCATTACTTGATCGTTGCACTGGATTGGAACGAAGTTATGTGACCCGCCCAAGTATGATGGTTTGATTGACATAGGCTCTTTTGTAAAGGAGTTTGAGTTGCAAATACCCAAACAACAAATATTGTTGGCATTGGATGTTTTTTTGAAGGCCACTCTAGCCAGATGGTGGGATTCACATAAACAAGGAATAGAAGACTAACAATAGTGTAAAATAACAATGCAAGTTAGATTTGGTATTGAGGTTGAGTATATTGCACAGAAATATGCAGGAGTAAGTGACCTGATATATCATATTGTGCAATGCAAAAAGATATGGAGTTTGATGCCGAAGAAGGAATGGATGCATAGGTTCATACATGCATTGGATACGATCCCTAAGAACTAGTACCTGGAACTAGAAATGCACAGAGAAAAAACAAACTGGGATGAGCTAACTCAAAGGTTTAAGATAACATTTACTTTTGAAAATGAATCTTCATTAGTAGATGCATCTTTGCATGCCATTAGAAATAATATTTTTTTAATAGAAGGGTTGATGTATGTCGTACCTATGTGTAGTGCGCATAGAGTTTGTATGACAGTTCAGGAAATATTGGAATGTTATAATGTTGCTAAAGACGATTAGGACAAGGAAGATCCAAGAAATATAGAAATAGTTGAAACTAAGGGGGAACATGTAGTAGAAGGTCTGGAGCTTAGATCTGTTGCATATGCACAACCATTAAGGATGTGTAAGGTGAATTTGAGACAAAAAAGAATCCAAAGTTTGCGTAGATAGGAAACTATTGGAATGATGAAACTGTGGAAAAAATTACATACTTACTGCGATAGTATCAGGATCTATTCCCAACCATGTTTTCAGAAATGAAAGGGATAACTAGTGAGTTAGAACAAATGAATATCCCTATGAAAAAAAATGCTAAGCTAGTAAGACAAAGACCCTACATATTGAACCCAAAGTATAAAGAGAAGGTAAAGGCAGAGATAAACCGAATGTTAGAAGCAAAAATCATTGAACCAGTAGCAAAATCAGAATGGATAATTCCAATGGTAATACAGGATAAGAAAACAGGGGTAATCATAAATTTTGTATACCTAAGAATGATAAACGATGCATGTCTACACGATCTATTTCCGACACCTTTTAGAGATTAAGTGCTAGAGAATGTAGGGGGGCAGGAGGCCTACTCTTTCACAGATGGATTCTCAGGATATCACTAGATAAATATTTTGTAGGAAGAAAGATTTAAGACTACCTTTTCAACGAAGTGAGGAAGCTACCAATACACAATGATGTTGTTTTGGTTGAAGAATGCACCTGCAATTTTCTCGAGAGTAGTTTTCGCGGGCTTTAAGGAATTTATCCATAAGTTCCTTGAAGTTTATTTAGATGATTGGACTGTGTTTAGTCTATTAAAATATCATATAGAAGTATTGAGATTAATTTTGGATAGGTGTAGACAATGCCATACTTCATTGAATTTGAAAAAATGTATTTTTTGTGCGCCTTTTGGAATTTTGTTGGGCCATGTGGCATGTAAGAAAATATTACTAGTGGGTCCTACCAAGATTGTAGTGATTGTGGACTTACCACCACCTAAATCAGTATGACAATTAAGAGAAACATTGGACCATACATGATACTATAGGAATTTCATTAAATTTTATGCGTAGATTACAATACCCATGGAGAAGTTGTTGAAGAAAGAAGCTAAATTCCATTGGAATGAGGACTGCCAAAAAGGTTTGGACACATTGAAGAAGAAGTTAGTGACTGCGCCAATTTTGATATTCCTAGATTGGAAGAAGGAATTTCAAGTTCATGTGGATGCAATGTCCATAGCTTTAGGAACAATATTATCTCAGCTAGGAGAAGGAGAGTTAGACCACCCAATTTCATTTGCAAGCAGGAAGTTGTCAACAATACAAAAGAACTACACTAGAACATAACCAGAGGGGTTGGAAATGGTTTATGCATTGTAGAAGTTTAGACACTATTTGTTGTGTTCTCATTTCAAGATGTATACATACCATTATACACTAATATACTTAGTGAACAAGCCAGTTTTGGGGGGGGAGAATTTTCAGATGGTTACTTTTGTTCAAAGAATATGACTTTGAAGTCATCGTTAAGTCAGGAAAATCGAATGCAGGACCATATCACTTATCGTGCATTCTATCAAGAGAATATGCAAGGAATCTAGATGATAGTTTACCAAATGGGCATTATTTGAATTTCAAATGGTGGACGAATACTTCACGAACATTGTGAAATTCTTAAGTACAAGAATGGATCCATCGGACATGACAGTTGCACAAAAGAAATATACAGTGGTTAAGGCAACGAAATATCATCTAATCGCAAGAAAGTTATATAAGTTAGGTGCACATAGAATATTAAGACGATGTGTGTTATATAATGAAAGGCCAATGATACTATCAGAAGGACACAAATTTATTGCAGGAGGACACTATGTAGGTAAAGAGACAACGCAAAATATTTTGTGTGGGCTCTAGTGGCCCACACTTCACAAGGATGCTAAAGAATATTGTCAGACATGTGATGTTTGTCAAATGGTTGGAAATCCATCCAAAAGGGATGAGATTCCCTTGCATCTGCAGGTTACACTGCATGATTTTGATAAATGGGAAATATACTTTGTTAGAACAATCAATCCACCAACCAGGAGATCAAGAGCTAGCTATATAATCAATGTAACATAATATTTGACTAGATGGGTAGAAGAAACATCGATCACAGACTGCAGCATAGAAAATTCTACAGTATTTTTTTTTGAGAATGTCGTTACAAGATTTGGTTGCCCACGCATTTTACTGAGTGATCAAGGGACACACTTCATGAATAAGACAATTGCAACATTGACTGAGGAGTTTCAAATTCACCATAAGAGGAGCACACTGTATCACCCTTAGAAAAATGGGACAGTAGAAGCCTTCAATAAAATTTTAGAGAATGCTCTAAAAAATATATGCAACGATTGGAACTTGAGGATACCTACAGTATTATGGGCATATGGGAATACATAAAAAAGTTGACATGATAGACACCTTTTAGGTTGGTCTATGGGAAAGAAGTGGTAATGCCAATGTAATTTATTGTGCCAAGCTTGCACATTGCAATGAGTGTTTATCTTTCAAACTCTGGTGCAATAGAGGGAATATTGTCATAATTGTTACAGCTCAAGGAAGACCGATTTGTCGCAGGATTCCATCAACAAGTACAAAAGGAAAGAGAAAAAGTATGGCATGACAGGTATATTAAATAAAAAAAGTTTAAAGTGGGATAATTAATGTTTCTATACGAAAGCAAGTGCATGCAGCACCCAAGGAAGTTTAGGATGCATTAGTTAGGTCCATATGTGATCAAGTATGTGATAGAAGCAGATGTTGTGCAACTATAAATGTTGAATGGTGAAGTATTGGGGAGACTAGTGAATGGGAGTCAGATGAAACCTTATAGGGACGATTGATCGTTCGCGCACTAGTATGACCTGCGCAGGAATCTATGTACCACAATAGTGTATTATAGTAAGAAAAAGAAACAAAAAGAGAAAAAAGAATAACAAAAATAAAAGAAAAGGTGGAAAAAGTAATAAAGTAAGTGAAGGCAAGAAACAAAAAGTTGAAGTGATAGTCAAGGGTCAAGAAGTTAATATAGTTCAAAGAAATAAATAAACAAGAGAATGTCATGGATGAGAACGAAGAGGAAGCAAGATACATATACAACAAGAGTAAGTGCGAAGAAGAAGTGAGTTATGAACTACTAAAGGATCGCACAGAGGAAGTGAATTGCACGCAGAAGAAAACATTGTGCAGTGAACGAACGAACAAATAAGTCGGAGAACTATGTAGAAGAAGAAACAGAAAGACAGTTAAAGGAATTAAAGAGTGGAAATGAAGGTTAAAAAGAAGTAATGAAGAGACATCATAGAGATGTGTATTCATAAATGGAAAGCGTTAGTGGATACCGTGACATACTGGCAAATCGAGGCAAAAATCCGACGAAGGATTTGGGATTAATGCAGCGTTAAAGCACGTATTGATTTCACAACACTAGTGGATTAGACTGTTAATTCAAGCACGAAGGTAAATGGACATATGTCAAAGGGGCACAAAATCTGTTGAAGGTTCGACGGGCCAATGCTATGGTTATTTGGAGTTTGCAACAAATAGAGAGAGTCGAGAGTAGTGTTGCAGAGCCCTGAGAAACACCACAAAGTCCAAGTAGTTGTCACATGTAACAATATTGCAGATATGGCACTGCCAAAGGAAACAACATTGGAACAAAAGAAAGAACAAACTAGAGAAAAAACAACAGTACCATAAGTTGAGGATACTCTTGGAGCATCCTTGTCAAGGTCGAGATTTCCAAGCGACTACATTCCACCGAGGAAGGATGATTCCAAACCAGTTAAGTTAAATAAGTATGCCAAGTATGAATTGGTGACGCAAAAAATACCAGTTGGGGTAATAATTGATGACAATATGCTAGGAAAGGTGTTGCAGCTGAAATATGCAAACCGTGACATCACAGATACAACGAATTTCCCCAAACTTGTGTCGAGCACCTACTTGGAGCTGAAAATCGATGTAGAGATGAATCTTCCCATAATTTAGCCTAAGGTATGTGCCAGAGGATTGAAGCAAGCTGGCCTATTGAATCTATTTGACATCCCACACTTTGGTAGGAGCTAGGAGATTAATGCATGTGTAAATATGTTATTAACCTATGTTCACGATGACTACTTTTGGTTAAACAGAGAGATTTATATAGACACATATCTAATTGCACGAATTGTGGGATTACCGTCACAGGGGAAGATCCTACATTATTGTTCTCAGACAGAAAGAATGAGAAGTCTATATCAGAGGCCATGAAGGATAAATTCCACACAGTTAGAGGTTTGTGCAGTTTGGATGTGCCAAGTATATGTGACCCAATGGTATGATTTGTGACGCAAGCGTTGGCGTTCAAATTGCGGAGAAAATGCAGGAAATACCAAGTTCATGTAGGCATGTCAAGTGCAACCAAGAAATGTGTAGAAGGGGTAACAATGAGCTGGGTGTCATTTACACTCAACCAGTTCCTAATAGACTGCACGAAAGCACAAGATAAAGGAATGGAATTCCACTATTCATGGTTATTACTTCTGATCATGTTAGCAACATGGAAAGAACCAGAGGATGCACAGTTTCTGAGTATGAGAGACAAGTCATGCTTGGCCACCAAGTATCAAAACTTGTGTTACATGACACACAAGGGATGAAATATAGACAACAATATTGAATTCTATCTGTATAAGGAAATGATTAGGTAGTGTATATAGGATACACTACAAATTTCGCCACAACTTTCAGAAAATTACAAACCAATTTCATGGTTCATGGTAGACCATCATCATATGTACATACAATCAAAGAAATATACGAGAGAGCAATGGGTCACGAGAAAGTACCGAATAACAGAGGAGGACATGGAACTGATTATGCAGGACTGGGACATAGACTGGAAGGTCCCATCGAACGAACAAGAAATGGAAACACCAGATCCTAAGAGTAAGGAAGTATAAGGCCAGGGAAATGGTGCAAGCAAGAAGAGGAAAGACACAGAGAAAGAGAAGGGTAAATTAGTGCCACATCGGAAGAAGTAGAAAGAATGGAAAAAGAAATGAGTCCACTGGCACTAACAGAGGATGACTTTGATTTGTTTAGGGAGAAATTTAACGAGATCATTGACGACGTGTTTCAATGCATGGTAGAGTAGCAATAAGGACTAGATATAAATATATAGGAAGAAATGGTTGGACTGCTCCAATTGATGGAAGCAACCAGGATAGAAACTACGTAGCAAACAACTGAAGGACCAACAACAAGCACAAAAAGGCCAGTAGAAACAAGACCTACAATCTCTCATGTATTAGAGGTAATGGGGGAGCACAAAAAAATTAAGTTGGCACCAGGGGTGATTGTGTTCCCATCAGTGGAAATGTAGAAGCAAGCGCGCGCGTTAAGTCACTTTGACTTAGTCTTATCACAAATATTGGAGGAAATGTTGCAAGGGTTGCAGGCTATCATAGTGCAAGAATTGAACCTGCGTGCAACAAAACATCTAATGAATTGGCTGAGACCACAACAAATATTGCATACATGTGTATTGACTACAACAGATTTGAACAAGAAAGGGATGCAAATGCGTAGAAGAAAGAACATGTGAAACAATCATTTGAAAAGGTTTGCAAAGAGATTCTTGAGGTATCAATGGAGGTGGATACTCCATTTAAATATCAGGTAGTGAGGATGAACGAAGTCATCCAGTGATTACAAATGAAAATTGTTGAGTTAGAAACATGAATGACACCAAGAACACCCCCAAAAGAAAGAGACCAAAGGGAGAAGACAGTAAGCACCAAAATGGAAAGTATCAAGAATTTTGAAGCGGAATGTGCTAAGTTGTATGAAGACAACACAAAAGTTTAGAATCATCTTTCGGAGGATGTTGAATTACAAAGTATTGAACATGAGATTCAAACTTCATAGGAGAAGGCTCAGAAAATTAAGGAAACCATGATCAATTTTCTACCAGTCAAGAAGATGACGATAATGCAAGAGAATACGAAACTATACTCTAAGATGAACTAGCTAAGGGCCGAGTAGCAAGCTCGCATGCAACAGATAGAGATGTTGCAGGAAGAAGCATTAAAATTTGCAGAGGAAATAATAGAAGCGCAACACAAGATCAAACAAGTAGTGGAAGAAGATGAAGAGAAACACTAGACTCATATCATTGCAAAATAAGTAGAAACAATTTTGTTAAAAAAAACAGAGGTCAAGGAGAAGACCAACACAATAAAGTAGATTTTTGAAAAATTAAAGGAGAATTTGAAAAAGGCTCAAGTGGCTCGGGACTAGCCATAGGTGAGTGTTGGGGTCCTGTTCGAAAAGCATTTTGGATGAGAATAACTAAGTTTTGGGAGTTGCACCATAGCATATGAAAGAGTAAAAGGAAGGACTAGAGTGCATTGCAACGGTGCATTTTGTGGTGAAAAAGTAGGAAAAGAAGCAGATCGACACAAAAACAGGGAAAGCAACAAATTGACGAAAATTTAGGGAAAACGATTATGACCCATTAGAGTTTTGGGGAAAAGTTGTTATGAACCATTAGGGTTTTTTTCCCTACTTCTATGTATAAATATGTAAAGGATCGGGGAAGATTAGGTTGTTGAGAATAAGAGATTAGGTTTCTCATGATTGATGAATATGGTTTATGCTTGAGGTTTTGGGGAAGATATTTCGAGGATAGGAGCATATTTGAGAATTTGCAGAGATCGGATTGCATTATAGAGCAGCTAGGAAGGTTTGGGGATTACAATATGTTGTATTTTTTGTAAGTGCAGTGCGCAGGCCTAAGGTGATTATTGCACAAAGACTAATATAAGAAGTCAATTGTTGTGGATGTAGCACAAGGATTGGGTGAACCACGTTAAAATCCTATGTCTAATGTGTTTGTGATGTGATTATTCATGGATGTTATCTTTATGAATGATTAGTATATCTCTATTTAACATATGGTTGATGTGCAATAATAACGAATGATTCAATGGGTTGGTTACATTGCAATCTATGTTATATTGTTTCTGCACACTAGGGTTTAAGGTACTGAATGAATCTTGGATGGGTTAATGTCGCATAATTGTTATGGTAAAAGTAATGAACTGCTAGTTAATGGAAGCTGCGCATAGGGTTTGTTGATTGATAAAAGGATGTTAAATAAGGATAATGCGCACAGGGTGAATAAGTATTAATGGTTATGTTGATAGCCTCACATCCCCTCATCCTTGCAGAAACTTGGTTCCTACAACCCTAGTAGATTCCTCGGGTTAAACTTCACTTACATGCAGAGATGCCGAAAGAGCCAATATCTAAAAAAAAATTGTTGGTTAAATAACTTAAACCTAAGATCTTATAACTGCGCGTCAACAACATTTTTATATTAGTTATTAATTAAAATTTAATTTAATAATATGAACAATAAATTAATTAATAATAATTTTTTTTATCAATATTAAAATTTATGTTTTATTTTAATGTTTTTTCTTATTTAAAACATTTTTTTAAAGTAATTTTCAAGTGAAAACCGTTATTTTTTTTATTCTATTTAAAACATTATATACAAGTGATTTTCAAAAGAAATGTTAAGGTTCCACATTTTCTCTCCATAAGTAAGAATATATATAGATATAGATATATAGATATATATAATGTTTTTTTGAAGTAAGCTTGCTTAATTTTATGGTTTTTCCTTCACAATATATTGTTTATCTAATATTATATTATTTTGAAAAGTTCAATATCAAATTTTAATTTATTTGCAAAATACTAATATGAAAAAAATATTTTATTTTACATATTTAAAACATTTTTAGGAATAGTTTTGAAGAGAAAACTATTAACACTCATGGGTTTTCTCTCCAAAACCATATATATATAAATTTAATATTTTATTCTTGTAGTTTACCTAATTTAATTATTTTCTCCTCATAACATAATTTGTATTTAATTTTATATTAATGTAATATAATTTGTATTTGATATTATATTAATATATATTATTTTAGAAAGTTCAATATCGAATTTTAATTTATTTGGAAAACATTCTTGAATAGGGAGAAGTTAAAACTTGAAATATTGAGGACCAAAGTCTAGAAGGGATTTCTTAAACTTAAGAGTGTATTCTATTGTTTTAAATTTTCAACTAGAAAAAATATAGAAAACAACTTGTGTAAGTGGAAATATTGAACAAAGATACTTGTAGAAAGATCAAATAAAAGGAAAAATAATCAAAGTAATTATAACCAATTACATGAGCCTTCCACAATTTTACAACTTGAAATATTTCACACTTTAGAGTGACTTTGACTAATTTAAGGGTTATATAATTGGGTTTAATATAGCATGTAGTACTATCATATTGCATTCAATGTAATGAAGTTTATTTAAAGTCTTAGTGCATCCCATTGTAGAGTGCCTTTATGCCTCGATCTTGGCAAGATTGGCCAAGGTTAATGAAGAATTTTTTGTGTTGATTTGCAAAGCTTGGGTTTCTACATCAAGTCTAGTTTTTTTATCTATGTGTGCATGATTTTATTTATCTCTCTCTCTTTCATGTGTGAAATTTAACATGGTATCAAAGACCGATAGGCTTGGACTCTCTAACGAGAGTGACCTAGGTGTTTTATGTTGATATCAATGTTGCAAAAGTGGAGTTCTTAGAAGTAATTGAGGATGGATTCTCATGGCCAATAACAAAGTCATTGTTGGATAATTTTTGCATGATGGTATTAGGATAAGAGAACCTTTCCATTTGGTGGGAGTTTGTATTATGTCCTACGTCCTAGGGTTTGTCCTAATGAGCTCTATCAAATGGAATTGTTTATCTTGCATTTGGGATATTGAGAAGCATGTAAAGAAAAAAAAATGGTTTCGAGGAACATGATAAGAATGAGAATGATAGATGTATAGTGACATGACCTTTGAATGATAAGACAAGTTCATATAGTTGTGTGTCAACTACAAAAACTTAGTGTTTATACCTTATAGCAAGATCACATGTGATATGATTGTCAATTTCTAAACGAAGTTTCTTGAATGTAATAATTACTTAGTTCATGTAAGAGTTGTGTCATGATTAAGTGACACATGGAGTCTCGAAGAAAATGCACGAGGGTCATGCCTTCAAGATGGAGTTATTTTTTATGAGTTTGAAGATACATTTTTTACCTATGTAAAGGGAATATTGTTGCAATACCAATTGACATGCATACCCTAATTTGTTTGATCACTTGTAACAAGTTGTTAACACTTGGAGTGGGATTGTTATGAATTAA